>CM053268.1:30133545-30187464 GCA_028583415.1 Protea cynaroides
TCTAATTTGGTATCGTCATTGTTCCCTTACAGCGAACTATGTTGTACCTGATTTTCAAGATTTCTAGAATACGTAGGCAACTTGGAGGACTCTCTAAGTATGGTACCACATCTTAGTTTTCTTAGATCATCCCTATCCATTATTTGTATCCATATCCATATTCATTGACTTCGTTCTATATAGGCTATTTAGATTCAATCTCAACTGTTAGGGGTAAATATAAACCCTCGAATGGACACACGACATGTGTAAAGCGATATATGACTCGTCAACAAAGCTTAAAAGATCACCCCTCAAATAACCAATCGACACGTGGACAGCGAAGAAAAGACTCGTCAACAAGGGCAAAATAGAGAAGAAAAAGGATAAAAGCGGGACATTATCCATATTTATGAGGGCAAAGATGGAATTATACTCCAAAGCCCCACATTACGTCAACAATAACTAAGGATATAAATACCCCAACCGCCAGAAGCCAGAGGAGGCCAATATTGGATGAGCTTATCCCCCACTTGCTCTAACACCCTTTCTACTTAGCTTCGGATTGGTATTTACTATGACCTTCTTATCCCGCTCAACATCTAAAGATCAGGCTTAACCCTGATTATCTGCAGCCTAGTATCCTAACTTTAGCATCGGAGAGGTCACAGGGCATACAAGCCCGATCCCACCTCTGCCCTGTTTATGTCGTTTGCAGGTTGGACCCACAGTGAAAGACCGAGGCGTGGATTCTAGCGGTAATAGATTGGCGCCCACTGTGGGGCCCATAGGAAAATTTTGTTAAGACCTTCCAAGACTCAGCTTCAACAATTGACATAACTCAACATCTAACCCAAAGCCAAGGGATAAATCTCCCCCCCCCAAGACAACCGAAATAGGGAGAGGGTAAAAGAGAACTTCAACGATGGTCAGAACAACATCCCTCCCCCTCTTCACCAAGAATCAATACTGGAAGACAACCGCCAACGCGACTATATCACTCGGGTTGAACTAGGAGCTATGACAGAAAGAATGGACAATCTGACTTGGTTGTTGCAAAGTTTCCAAACCCATCCTCGTCCCTGTATAGACAAGCGCAAGGATGTTCCTCTACATCAGCCTAACCAAGTCCCGCGGGAAGATGAGCGTGCGCCCTAGGGACCAGTAGACCAACAGGCACCAACCGATGTGGCCAGCAACAAAGATAGACAGGCCTTAATTCCCCCCAGAGATGAGCAAGCACCACCAGCTTGGGATGATTGACGAGTACTGATGTGTCATCTCGACGAGAGAAGTGTCCCGCATCATGCTACAAGAAGCGGAGGCTCTCACGTGAAGTCACAACCGTACAGGTTCCCTTATCCCTTCACCATGAATTTCAATAAGAGATTGCTTAGGTCCCACAAGACAGCTAAAGTCGACCAGCATTGACCCCTGTACCAAGAGCGGGAAGATAGACCTCCTAAGGATCTTGTGAGAGGTACGCCGTGGCCAACGAGGCCTTCCAACCCAGCAGAATAGAAGTCCGACCCTCCGATAAAAGGTAGTCCATTGTTCCTTATAAAGAGCCCGAAAGGGAGAGAGTGGAAAAAGGTGATGAAGAACCATGAAGGTCACATACGTCAAAAATGAATCGACCCGTCCTCCTTGACTCTGAGGCGGGTATATCGAACATCAAGCATACGTCGAAAATGAATCGACCCATCCTCCTCGGCAAGACCGAGCAGGATGGCCCGAGGCGGGTATATCGGACTGCAATCATACGTCAACAATGAATCGACCCATCCTCGGCAAGACCTTGCAGGAAGGCCCGAGGAGGGTATATCGGACTTCAACCGTGTCGAAAATTAATCGAATACTTATCCACTTCCCCTCGGATAGGCCGAGACGAATGGCCAAAGAAGGTGGAATTTGAAGACAAAATACTCATTCATTTCCCCTCGGACAGGCCCAGACGAATGGCCAAGGAGGGTAGAATTTGAAGACAAAATACTCATCTACTTCTCCTTGGACAGGTCGAGACGATGGCCAAGGAGGGTAGAATTTGAAGATCAAAATACTCATCCATTTTCCCTTAGACAAGCAATGACGAATGGCCAAAGAGGGTGGAATTTGAAGACAAAATATTCATCCACTTTCCCTCGGACGAATGGCCAAGGCTAGTGGAATTTGAAGATCAAAATACTCATCCACTTTCCCTCGGATAGGCCGAGACGAATGGCCAAGGAGGGTGGAATTTAAAGACAAATACTCATCCACTTCCCCTCGGACAGGCCGAGACAAATGGCTAAGGAGGGTGAAATTTGAAGATCAAAATACACATCCACTTCCCCTCAGACAGGCAGAAACCAATGGCCAAGGAGGGTAGAATTTGAAGACAAAATACTCATTCACTTTCCCTCGGACAGACCGAGACAAATGGCCAAGGAGGGTGAAATTTGAAGATCAAAATACTCATCCACTTCCCCTCGAACAAGCCGAGATGAATGGCTAAGGAGGGCGGAATTTGAAAACCAACTACTCATCCACTTCCCCTCGGACAGGTCGAGACAAATGGACGACGAGGGAGTACTCAACTTCAAAATTTCTTCAGCTCAGAAAGACCTAGCTATATTGGTCGAAAAAGACTGTTCAGATAAGCCCTTAGGCTGAGCCGAGACACATGGCCGACCCGAGGGTAAATTCAAGACAAGGAGCCAGCCGAGCTATATTGACCGAGAAGGAATGCTCGAACCATTTGCCTCGGACAGGCTGAGGCAAATGTCCGACGAGGGCGTACTCAACTTCAAAATTTCTTCAGCTTAGACAGGCCGAGCTGTATTGGCAGAGAAGAAACGCGTGGACCTTTCCCCTCGGACGGGCCAAGCCAAATGGCCGAACTGACCTAAGAACATTGAGCCGACTTAAAAATGACCGAACCGAAGCGAATAACCAACTTAAACAAATTGTCAACTGGATGTTTCTACTAGGAAAGGCTGAGGGAAACAGACGATGACAGATATGTCTTCATTCAATATTCAACTCAGGTGTGCTGAACTCTATTGGCCGCAACGGGTCGCTCAATGCATTTTGATCAGAAAGGCCGAAGGGAATGACAGATGGAAAATTTATTCTAAACAATCAACGTGGACAGACCGAGCAGTAGCAACCGAGGAAAGCAACTTAGGCAGACCAAACTATACATGAAAGCTTGAATAAGGAAGCTCCTATGGAAGATGGTGCGAGCAAGGAAGGCATTGTTGATGTGGAAGAAAAACCAACCACCCCCATCGTAGAAGCCTTCCTTCAGTCCCTTGAAGATGACAAAATATTTCTTACAAATAAAACCGCTATTTTGTATGATAAACTATCGGTGGAGAGGGATCAGATTCTTAGGATCAGTGCAAACTTCGATAATTTCAAAAGAGGATAGAGAGAGATCGACTTTCTTTAGTGATATGCACAGAGGGATATGGTGAAGAGTCTGTTGCTTGTGTTGGATAACATTGAGTGAGCTAATGCCTAAATTAAAGTAGAGAACTCTGGGAAAGGAGAAGATCAACAATAGCTATCAAAGCATGTAAAAATAGTTCATTGAGATTCTGGGTTCACTTGGTGTTGCTCGTGTGGATACAGTTGGGAGTCGTTTTGACCCATTGCCACATGAAGTAATAATGCATGAAGACTCCATGGAATTCGAGGAAGATATTATAATTAAACAAGTTCGCAAGGTATTATAATTAGTTGGTGCAACTAAGTAGACGTTTGATTTTCCAAAACAAACAAAAAAAAAATCAAGATTTTTATTGGTTTTGGAGAAGGTGAGAAGGTCAAGATTTGAGCCCAATGACAATAATCAGGCGATGGAGTGTCCATTCATCCATATGTGGTCCCCGCGCATTCAGTAATCAAATTGCCAAACAGCAATGACCGAGGGGAGCAGCTAGGTCCATTCCGTTCAGATAGGCCGAGTGGAATGGCCGTCCAAAAAAAAAAAAAAAAAAAAAGGAGAAAGGCACGGACTTGGTGAACAATCCTAATTAAATAGATCGAGATGAAGTTTTTCTTTACAACTGATTTTCTACTAGTTTAGTCCGATTGGCATGGATCAAGGAGGAAGGCAGAGGCAAAGAGGCTGACCAAAAGTTTTTATTTACATTTGATTTTTTGCTTGGATAAGCTGTACAATACGGACAGACCAAGATTTTTTGCTACACTATAACATTACACTCAGAAAAGGCCGATGGGAATGGCCGGTAATGACAAATCTTCAACTTAAAGATTCCTCACTTATAGGCCGAACAATAGTAGCCGTGAAGGAAATGCAATCTTCACTCGACCTACTCGAATTGGCCTGAGCCCATTCTGCTTGGAAAGGCTAAGGAAAAAACGCAAAGCAAGATTCTTTATATATACTGTTCGGTTCAGATCTGTTCGAAAGGGCTAAGGAAAATTTACGAAGTAAGATTCTCAATTCTATGTCCAAATCAGATTGATCTTCAAATCGGACAAGCCAAGGCAAATGGCCTCAAGGGCTCACGTCAGCGTTAAAGCAATCATTCAAACCATCCCCCTAGGCCGAGGCAAATGGCTTCACGGGCTCATGTCAACATCAAGACAGGAATTCAGACCATCCCCCTTGTAGGGACCGAGGCAAATGGCCTCATGGGCTTGTGTCAACGTCGAGGTAGAGATTTAGCTCATCACCCTCGGACAAACAGAGGTAGATGGCTTAAAGGGCTCATGTCAATATCAAGGCAGAGATTTAGGTTACCCCCCTCGAACAGACCGAGGCAAATGGCTTCAAAGGCTTATGTCAACGTCAAGGCAGAGATTTAGACCATCCCCTCGAACAGACCGAGGCAAATGGCCTCAAGGGCTCGTGTCAACTCAAGACAGAGATTTAGACCATTCCCCTCTGACAGATCAAGACGAATGGCCTCAAGTGCTTGTATCAACGTCAGAGTAGTCATTCAGACCATCCCCTTCATACAGGTCGAGGCAAATGGCCTAATGGGCTCGTGTCAACATCAAAGCAGTCATCCAGACCATCCCCCTCGGACAGGCCGAGGCAAATGGCCTCAAGGGTTAGTGTCAACTTCAAAAATCAGACAAGACTTCGCCCCTCAGCAAACTAGAGGAAGCTAGCCTAAGGAGGGTAGAAGGGAGGGGAACACCCCACCCCAAAAAATTTTCCTTTTTACCAACTCATTTGCATCCTATAGATCCAAAAGAGCAAGGGGGCAACAAAAGGGAGGGAAACACATTACCCAAAATTTTTTCTTTTTACTTACTCATTCACATCTTACAGATCCCAAAGAGCAAGGAGGCAACTGTTAGGGGTAAATATAAACCCTTGAATGGACACACAACATGTGTAAAGCGATATACGACTAGTCAACAAAGCTTAAAAGATCACCCTTCAAATAACCAGTTGACATGTGGACAACGAAGAGAAGACTCGTCAACAAGGGTAAAATAGAGAACCAAAAGGACAAAAGCAGGACATTATCCATATTCACGAGGGCAAAGATCGAATTATACTCCAAAGCCCACATGACGTCAGCAATAACTAAGGATAAAAATATCCCAACCGCCAGAAGCCAGAGGAGGCCAATATTGGATGAGCTTATCCCCCACTTGCTCTGGCACCCTTTTTACTCAGCCTCGGACTGGTATTTACTATGTCGTTCCTACCCCGCTCAACATCTAAAGATCAGGCTTAACCCTGATTATCTGCGTTCTAGTATCCTAACTTTAGCATCGGAGAGGTCACGGGGCACACAAGCCCGACCCCACCTTTGCCTTGTTTATGTCATTTGCAGGTCGGACCCACAACGAAAGACTGAGGTGCGAATTCTAGTGGAAACATCAATCATTCATCAATCATAAATCTCAACTTGAACATTGAATCTAATGAAGTTTAATCATAAACCATATCCATAGAATTTAATCACAATCTGTTTTGATCTAAGTTTATTGGACTTGATTTCCAGGATGGAATACGTAGGTAGTTTGAGATGGATGTCTCAGATTCAATCCAATGTCGAACCATCTTTGGTCCGGTTATTAATTTTTTTTTATTTTTTTTAAGGACATGTTTGGCTGAACCTAGGTTAGAAGAACTTAACAACTTGGTATAGGATCTCCTATGAGCCCTAGTCATCCATTGATTGTGAACAGTCAGAACCATAAAATTTAAGGAAAGTAAAATCATATAGGAAGCTGATTTTTGGATCAGGCAGCTTTGGGTGCCTAACACCTTCCCAAATTGTACCTTGAATGCTTATCCGTTCTTTAGTAGACCAAAGTCGATATATTGGGTCATGAGTCAATAGAAGTCTTATCTTATAATGAGACTGCATTTGAGGTCCTAGACCTTAATCTAGGTGGCGACTCCAAATCATTATTGTTTATCAGCATGGGTGGACAAGATCAAAGGTGAAAGTCGATGATTCATGTTTTTCTTAGGAAAACCCGAGAGCATCTTTGAAAATCTCTCTCAGCCATTGTTCTCACAAAATTGACGAGTTTAATCTAACTCATGAGTTGTAGCATCTTTCTGCCTTTTGTTGATAGGATAAGATGTTTAAGGCTGCTGAATCTTGAACTTTTTCAAGCAGGTCTAAGCTTGCACGCATGTCTGTCAAGTTGTTATTTTCATCATAGTTGAAGATTATGTACATTGGATACTTGATTTCTATCGGTAAAATAGGTTCTGCCCTGTACACCAACATGAACGGGGTTTCACCTATTGGAGTTTGACTTGTAGTCTTGTAAAACCACAATATGCTTGACAACTTGTCAAACCAGGCACCTTTCGTGCCTTCAAGTCGTTTTGCTAGGGCTCATCCTAATGCTTTGTTTGCAGCCCCGATTTGACCATTGGATTCTGGGTGATAGATTAAAGTGAGGCAGTGCTGTATATTGAATCCTTCACAAAACGCACTGAATTGCTTTCCATTGAATGGAAATCCATTGTCTGTCACAAAGACTTGCGAAACTTTGAATCTATGAATAACTCCCCCCCCCCCCCCCAACACAAAAAAATAATAATAATAAAAATAAAATAAAAAAAAGAGAGAAAAATAAAAAGAGAGAGCAATTGAGGCTAATGTTGGCCTTATAAATGAACTTTGTGGTGATTTATGAATCATGGAAACATTGAAAATGTCATCTTGTAAATGAAATGAAGTGTAGATACACACAACTAAATCATTATATATTTGTTTCCGTCAGGTTTTTTTTTTTTCCCTTTTAATATTGATGTTAATAAGGGGTCGGTCAACGAACTGTTTAATTGTGAAGATCTCACTGCATTTGTTTTTTGTTGTTGTTTTTTCACTGAATTATGCAGTAAAATATTAAAATAAATAAATAAAGTGTTCAGTGTGTTTAAACACAAGCCTCATAGGAATGGGCTGTAGAGGTGGAGAGAATGAAATTGGGTGAGGCAGGCGGGGGAAGAAGATAAACCTCTCAAATGAGCTGAGCCTGAATGAAATGAATAAAAAAAAGCTAATGTGAAGATTGTTGGCAGGTTTAACCAATTTGCCCTGGGGATTTAAAATTTTTGTTCAGGGGGCATAATCTCTTTTATATGTCTCCTGTAACAGTAATAATAGCATACACCTTGTCTATTGGATCATTATTGGCTATCATGCAAATTGGTATCGTTATATTTTCTGTAGACATACTATTTATGAATTTCCTGTAGGATAAAGTTCTTTCCGTTTGTTCTTGCCATTGTTATCCTTTTTATTCTGATTATAAATTTGGAGCTCTCAATTTCAGTGTCATATCTTTTCTTGATGTTTTAGAAGATCCAGAATATTTTTTATGCCTTCTTGATGATTTTGTCATTCCTATGAACTCTTAATTTCCTTTAGTCATTTCAATGAATGTCAGTCACGTGGGCTGTCTGATATTAAGCAATTATGGGCTATTATGTAATCGTTTTCCTTTCTGGAATTGATCTTATAACCCTTTTCTTTCTCTTTCTTCTATCATGTAGGGAAGTGAATGTGAATATCGCCATAGTGAAGCTGCCAGGATTAACCCCAGGGATTGCTGGTATGGATGAATGGTAACTGCTTGAATCCAAAATGTGCATTCCGGCACCCGGTGAGTCCTTTTGTCAAACATGCCTCATTGGTTTAATGAGAAATAAACATGTTGTTTCTAACCCATTATATATTATTATCAATCATCTTCTTTTTCATCAAAAGGTGAGTGCTGTGCCTAATAATATATTTTCGGCCACTCGATAGCTTGATGGGAACCCCAGGAGCACCTTCGGTGGGATTGTCTGTACCACCTTCACAAAGTGTAGCATCACCGCAAATGCCTCCAGGCCATACTCCTGCTTATAGTTTGGGAAAACCAGCTGTTCCCTGCTATTACTTCCAGAAGGGGCTTTGTTTAAAGGGTGATAAATACACCTTCATGCATGGACCACAATCCATCAACAATGCACCGCCACAGCCACATGTACCTAAAGCTGCTACAACTATTGCTGAAAGGCAACATACCGCACAAGAAAACATTAGAAACTCAGTTCAAGTTCCACCTCCACCCAAACCAACTATGAAACCTGAAACTTCTCCACCCGAAAACAGTGTAGTTGAGAGAAATATGCTGCCACCGACCGCATTGGATGATGTGCGTCCTAAATATGTAATGACAAATAATCCTCTTATTGCTAGTGATGATAACTCTGTACCACGGGGCCAGCGTAGTCGCCAATCTCAGTCATTTGATGATCCTGTATTCCAGGATGCTAAAGAGACCGATGAGCTCTTAAGGGAGTCCTCTCCTGGTTTTGATGTTCTTGTTGATGATGAACTTAGGGATTCGGACTACTATCATACGGAAGATGAGTACAGAAGAACAGTCAGCAATGAGGGAAGGTATTTGAATCCTGTGAATGATGTTGATTATGACCTGTTAAGTAAAATTAACATTATAATTAATAGAGTTTCAGTTATATATTATATGGACTAGAATGATATGTAACAGGAAAAATCATGTAAGTGAACAATGATCACAAATGAATCAATATATAAATACGTATATGTATCTATATATATATATCAACTATAATCATATAGTTAAAACTGAAACATACATAAAATAACCATGTGTACCTTATTAGCAGTAATTTGAAGTTATGAAAGGGAGTCGAGTCGTTTTGGTACACTCTCCTTAAGACAGTATTTGCCCTCTATTGGTGCAATAGGTCTCCTGCAAATTTGCCTCCAAGATAAAACAACCCTTATGTAGGATACCCACCCACCGTGCACACATTGACAAATATAAGCAGACCCGATGACTAGGATCAACTCCTTTGGAAGAACACCGAGTTTCGACTCTTTGATTAAACAAAATATGAAGAGAGAGAGTTGGAGAGGGAGAGAGAGAGAGAATCGTATTGATTTCGAATGAGAATGAAGCATGGGGTCGGGCTCTATTTATAGGGCCCAAGTACCTCTTGGATGTGTCCACTGGATGGGATGTGACCCTCCAGATGGACCGTCCAAATCAATCCAGATCTCAGATCATGAGATCAACGGTCCAGATGACACCATTTTATGTGTAGAGATACATCTCTACACATGAACCATTTCCAAAAGGGTATCCAGGTAGGGGTGTGTCCGAATCTGACAATAGCCCATAGCCCGTGGCCGACGCCTGACGCCCGAGGTCGCAGGTCGAGGTCACGATCTGGCACTCGCGCGTGTGTGAGTCAACCGGACATTGGTTATCCAGGTAGGGGTGTGTCCGAATCTGACAATAGCCCATAGCCCGTGGCCAACGCCCGATGCCCGAGGTCGCAGGTCGAGGTCGCGGTCCGGCACGCGTGCGTGTGTGAGTCAACCGAACATTAATTCCATTTTGGGGCTCAAAAGATATACGACACTCTCTACAAATAAAGACCTCTCCTCCACAATCCTTAAGCAATGTGGGATTAAAAAATCCTACATTGGAAAGACCAATTCAAAACCAAAAAATCGAAATTTCCGCCCAAAACGAAAACCAAATTTTGGAACTAAAACAAAAAAAAGGTAAAATTTGAATTTTAAATCTTTTTAAACTTTATTTGGAAAACTGACTTTTCCAACATGACCGTTCGATTGATTATGCACCAGTTGCTAAATAAGTTGATCAAGAACCATATGATGATCCACATGGCTATGATCCATATGGGCAAGTGCAAGAACAGTATGCTTGGCGATAGCGAAGGGCTTCATCTGAAAGGACAGAGAGGTCATCTATGCCAAAAAAGAGAGGTTATTTAGACTCTCTTTGGTTTGTATTATATAATGCATTATGAGCTATTTGTGACAAATCAATTATGATAATAGATTCTGAGTAATAAATAATGACCGTTTGGTACCACTAAACATAATACATTATATAATGAGAAATAGGTTATAATGATAAACAATTAATAACCTATTTGTAGATTATGCATTATATCTATTTATTTTAATTATAAATAGACATTATAAATCATACCAAACAATCAAAAATTTTATAATGTATTACATAATATATTATATAATACAAACCAAAGAGAGCGAGAACCTGGATCAGATTGATGAGTCAGATCTGCGCCGACTGCTATCAAGGCAGAGAAGGGTCAATGGTTTGAGGTCTGCAGTTAGCCCCGACCATCGTGGTGATGTCCACTGGAGGGATGAACGTGAACGTGAACGTGAATCGCTGCCACATTCAGGACCAAAGAAGCCAAGGTCGTTCTTGGAGAGATTCACGTCATATACCTCCTGAGAATTCCAGAAGCAGTTGGCTGCAAGGTTGACTCACACTTGCTGGGAGATCTTCACGAGATAGCAATCAGAACGATTCACGTTTAGAGAGGGAAATGGATATGGGAAGGATCCGCAACAGATTATCACCAGGCCAATGTCCTCCCACCATAGGAGGCACGAAGGAAGAATAAAATGGCAAGTCCAGGATGACTTTAGGGAGGTTCGACAAGTGTCACACCATAAGGAGCAGGAAAGCTTCAAGCTTGGACAAGTAGTGGGTAATCAAGAATCTGAAGTCTCACTTCTTTTTGATGGCCCAAAGCCTTTGAGTGAGATTTTGAAGAGAAGGAGAAAAGCAGAAACAGCATCATCTTGGAATAGCACATTTTCACGAAATGGACAGCTAGATAGCCTAAAGGAGAGGCGTCGACATCGTCTCCAATCAGTACAGCTATTGGAGATGCCAATTGGCTGTCCAATTGGAGACACGTGTGGCTACTTTAAGCTGAAGGCTACGATTAACTCACCGAATTCCTAGGTTTATACCACAATCTACCATGGGATCAAATCCAGATTTTGAAATTGCTTTTGATTGAAATCGTTTACAGACGGTATCAAAAATAGAGGGAAAACAGAGCTTTAGAGAACCAGTTTCGATTTTGGATTGAGAAAGGGGGAAATCAAAATCCAAAGAAGAAGGGCGACGAAGAAGATTTGTGGAAGGGAGCTTTATACCACAGCCAAGCAGTCTGGATTTGAAAAATCGGTTCTCCATCTTCGTTTCTAAAAAGAGGAAACCAAAGAATGAGGAAGAAGAGAGAAGAAGTTTCTTCTTTTTCGCCGTTTCTCCCTTCTTCGTGTTCTCCATCTTCGTTTCCAAGCCAAGCAGTGAATCGATCTTGGGTGAAAAACTGAAGAACGAGGAAGGGAGAAGAGGTACTCCTTTTCTCTCCCCTCTCTGCAACTCCCCATATTCCGTTCCTCTCTTCTCTCCTTTCTCTTTAGGGTATGGTTGTAGCTCCATAAAGTCATTGAGAAGTTTTACCTCATGCCAACAGATCCATGATTGATGAAATCACAAAGGTAAACTCTTTGATCATCTGTTTATTAGGAGCTGTATATGTGAAACATTTAGCAGCCATGGATGATCGTTATGTACATTGTTTTGTTTGCTATTGTGTTTCAGCTTTCATGGTTTGTCTGGTCAAGTGTTTCAGCAGAGAATCAATGTAAGAGGTTAGTGCTAGCCTGTACTTCGTAGATTTTTTATAGATGCGGTGAGCCTTTGTCTGGTCAAGTGTTTCAGCCTAAATAAGTTTTGTTGTTTGCCTTTGAAAAAAGCAGTATATGCATCCAGTTCAACCATCAAATTTGCCTTCAATAGAGGAGAAAATGATCCCTAGCCTGGTTACAAGGTTTGGACATATGGCTTACTTATGTGCCTTTTCTTACCGGATCTGAAATAATTATTATTTGTCCTTTTCTTTTCACGGTGCATAGACATGAATTTACTTTGGACTTTTTCTTTATGGTGAAAATTTGTCTTGAATTTACCATGTTAAAAGTTTGATGTTTTCCTTTTTAATTCTGCTTACAGGCTAATCTTGGTGGTATGGTTGATGTCCCGACCTTATCTGGGAAGTATCAAGTAAAAGTATAATTTTCTTTATTTTGATTAGAGTATCCATAAGAAAAGTGGCATCTCCATCGAACTCCTTACAAGGTTGAGAAGGTATTTAACCACTCATACAATCTAGAAACACCCTCATAGTCCCTAGAGTTAATGTTTGCATAATATGATCATGATCATGAGTTGAAAGTCTACAATGTGCATGCAAGTCTTTATCCCAAAAAAAAAAAAAATGAGTATATCATGGACTTTAGAAATTTAGTCCAAATAAAGTCTGCAATTTGCATTGCTATTTTAGTGTAAATTTATAGTGATTCATTTGCTATTATTAAAGTTTTCTGTTTAGGATTTCACTCTAAAAAAATTAGGATTGAATACACTAATACACTAATATTACACATCAATCCCCCACCCCACACTTGAACCATACATATATAATAGGCAAAAAAAAAAAATGCTATTCAGTTGTCCTTGTCTTGATTTTTGGTAGTCAGTTGGGTTTCAGTATATAATTTATTTTGTCATATCTATTTTACAAAAGCAATTGCTATTCAATTCAGCTCTAAATTAACTCTGAGTTACTTATCCTTGACTGTTCTTCATTTGTTCAAAACTTCCTTCTGTTGGATCTGGGGGGAACCATGCCAAATTAGCCATGTTGCTAGTAACCACCATTCATGGTTAATAGTTCATATAGTGGGTTGGATACCTGGATGGATGATGAATCAGTATGATTGGACTGCGGAAATGCTCACGAACCAAATCCCAAATTCCCAATACAAAAGTTATGAACAACCATACCCACTTAAACTTGGGTTTCAGAAAATTTTTAAGTGTAAGCTGGCAGAATGGTTCTTAGTGCTAGCAATTATCATTGAATTAATGATCCAGAGAGGTGGATGATCAAACTAATTATCCATGGATTATGGAAAGAGGCAAGTTATTATCTGTTATCGTATGGGCATTGTAGGAGATGATTGCAAAACTGTTTCAAGATATCTAAGTCTAGTTTCTACACCAGTGACATTGGGCGAAGGCTAGTTTGAGACATAGCAAGTTATATGTGAAAGAGTTGTGATTGGATTTCTAAAGAAACTTCTTCGACTTTTTTTTTTTTGGTAAGAAAAACCTTTGACTTCACCACACAAGACAATGCTCCTCCTTGTGATCTCCTAAAACTTAAATGGATCTTTAACTCAATTGGTAGAGTACTTGGTTATGAGCATGTCTTAAGCTTGTTCCAAGAGTATGATGGTTCGAATCCACCAAGATCCAAACCCCTTATTGACTTACTATAGTAAATTTAGTTTTTAGATTTGAAAGGAAATAAAAGAATTAACATCAACATAATTTAAGTATAAAATAAAAGGTGATATATTTTTATATGTTCAATATTTTGCCATGAATTAGCGGAAAGAGAAGCAAAAGAACAAAACCAGCAAGGAAGAACAAAGTTCTACATGCCATTTCCCCTTTGATTTTTATATATAATTTCTCTATTGTGTATCATTGATAAAAAAAGAAAAAGAAAAGAAGACAATCAGAGGAAAAAGGGTCTATCAGTTTTTATGGTTGGGTTATCATCTCTCTGTAATGATTACTGATCAAATAACAAAAATCAAAGAAACTAGCTCCACATACTATACCACTTTCAGTGTTAGGCTTAGGATCATCGTTTTTGTGTGACAAAGCTCACATTAATCAAGTCCCCCAAACTAAATCGAAGATCAAAAGGTCGAAAGCCTGACCCAACACAATCATCATAACAAAATCTATTATTCTCTGGAGATATTGAATATCTAGGCAAATAACTAGAAATTTTCCTAGTTAATTGGTACATAAGAGTGATGTAACATTTCGTCATACCATATAAACAAACAAAAGACAAGTAACCATTCCAAAGACCTTTAAGCTGCTGATGAAGCTTCTTAAATCTACATTCACACAATTTGATAATAAAGAGACACAACTCCTAATTCATGCATACTGTCCAAGACTGAAACCAATTAACCAATTAGTGTTGTTTCCTCCAGCTTTATTATTGTTAAATGTAGTTTCTAATTTTACATAGAAAAGTCAAAATAGATTGCAGTAGGAGTCCTGATGGATTTAAACCATCACCTCTTGAGATATATGTTGCTATAATTATCAAGTGCTCTATCTGTTTGAGCTAAGGAACCAATTATATATTGAAAATTGATGTTGCCACTGGTTGAAAATCCCCATAATTGGACAGATGCAGCTAGACAAATGAAATGGGTGGATTAATGCTTTTCAAGAATCGTACAATCACAAATAAATTGATTTACACACTATAGCTGGATCGCCAAAAAAAATTCATATTTTATTCTGTTTCAAATTTCAGTACCAGACAACCAACCTCTGTTACTGAAACCAAGAACATGAAAAAAACTGCCAGTAAAATGCTTTAGCTTTCATGGGTTTATCATCATACCTGTGGGATTGCCAAACTAGAAACGGTGAGTCCAGAAACAACATACGACTTAAGAAGGCTGAGATTGTAAGTTGGTCCCCACTGAAATATGGGGAAGAGATTTGGAGAGAAAGAATAAATTTCTCTCATTCCCTTCCTCCTCCTGTGTTTTGGTTCCCCTCCATTCCCACCAACCCCCCAAGCGCAGGAAGTCAGTATTCATACATGACCATGACCTTAACATACAATAGTCTAGCAAGATCAACAGATAGTGCATGGTATCAGTGTTTGAAATCAAGGAAAGTGCTACACACAGTGGGTATCTCAGCCACGAACTGGGCCTCTTGTCCTGCTGCCAATATGCGTCATCCAACACGGGACCTCTTGACCTGCTGCCAAGTAAGGAAATTCTAGTTAGTCACTTACTGGGCACACTCAGCCAATTTTCCAAGGTTTTGATTGTCCAAAATTGCCGAAATCATTTTTTTGTTTTCGTCCAGGTACTGCATAAAGCATAAGATATCGCCAACATTAGAATCACACGTAATGGGTCACTTAATCCATCAAATAACCAACAAATGAGATCCCTAAAAAAATATCATGTGCCCCCAATAGGATTATTGAAATCTTGATAAAGACAAGTTTAAGTTACAACAGAGATCGACCAACAGGGTTATCCATATCTTTAGGAATCATAAAGGGATAGGGATATAGGGATACTAATAATATGAAGAGAACCCTCTAATTTCTATGAAACCTTCTTGTTTAGCAAGACATAAATTCACACAGAAGCACTGTCATTATATTAGGACATAACCCTTAAACCTTCACAATCAATTATCTTCTCACATTCCTTTAGCTAGTGAAAGGTTCATAAGCAAACCAATATTTCCATTCGGGGATTAAAAAGCCCCAAACATCCTCATAAGTGTACACTGAAGGTGTCTTGCCTACAATGATCATCATATCTTTAGGAATCATAAAGGGATAGAGATACTAATAATATGAGAGATACTAATATATGAAGAGAACCCTCTAATTTCTTTGAAACCTTTTATTTGAAACTTCTTGTTTAGCAAATGGAATGTACATAAATTCACACAGAAGCACCGTATAACTTTTACAGTTACACATTAAGAAAATCAGTGAAACTTGGAATATAAGATTTACAGATACACTAAAAAATACATATGGATTTTTCAACAGAATTATACACTAAAAAGAAAACAAAAAGATAAAATAAAACGAAATGCAAGCTTTTACCTAAAAAGCAAACAGAGTTATACACATTTACAGTTATACACTAAAAAGCAATTGAAAATAAAATAAAAAGATAAAATAAAAAATACGGGAAATTGGCCACCTTTGATGTTTATGTTGCCCCACTGGTTCAGATTAGTGGGGAAAATGATTTTTTTCGGTTCATGGATTGAATCCACAAGCAAATGAGGACACTGTTAAGAAACAGTACGGGAAATTGGCACTGATGCTTCACCCAGACAAGAACAGAACTGTTGGACAAATGGCCAAGAACAGATCTAGGGTTTCTTAAGTGATTCTTCAAGCTCTGAGCTTTTCAAAATGAAGACAATGATGGAGAACACGAAGAAGGAAGAAATGGCGAAGAAGAAGAAATAAATTTGAAAACTGATTACTTACCTCTTTTTGAAAACGAAGATGGAGAAACGATTTTGGATTTGATTCACTGCTCGGCTGTCGTATAAAGCTCCCCTCCACAGATCTTCTTTGTCGCCTTTCTTCTTCGTCGAGAGAATCATTGGATTTTGGTTTCCCCCCTTTCTCAATCCAAAATCGAAATTGGTTCTCCCAAAGCTCTGTTTTCCCTCCTTTTCAAAACCGTCTGTAAACGAATTTGATAAAATGAATCTGGATTTGATTCACTGCTTGACTGTCGTATAAAGTAGCGGATAAGGCAAGCCAATCGTGACCTTCAGATGTAACTCGCCACAAACGTCTCCAATCGGATGGCCAATTGGCGTCTTCAATAGCCATACCGATTGGAGACGATGTGGATGCAAAGGAGAGGGTGGAAATCATCACAGGTAGCTCCAGGATGTCAGCAGAGAGAAAGATTGATCATACCTCAGAGCCTGAGAGAAACCAATCATCAGACTCGTAATAGTAAGGAAGAACCGACATATTCAGATGCTGAGCCAGATAAAGCTGCCGAAGAGAATGACGAAGGTCAGATCACTACCGAAGGTGATGATGTGGTTCATGAAGGTGAATCTTCGGATAATCGGAAGGGGACTGAGCTTGAGACTGAAGATGGAATGATGGTTGATGATGCGATGGAAGATCAAGAGCTCGATAACTTTGATCACGAAGATGGTGAGTGATACGGTAGAATACGTCTCCCCTAATCGGGTCTGACACGTGTACACTAAAGCCCAAATAAGGAGGGTGTCATTCGCATCACCAGCCTTAAAGGGTTGACACAAAAACAACTCTTGATGAACCGGAATCACCAATGAGAATAGTGAAAAGCCTCGAAGCCTTGTTATCCTAAAAGCCTCTGAGCCTCGTGCCCTTGAAGGCCTCAGAGCTTCGTGATCCTATGGGCCTCGGAGCCTCGTCAGGACAGAAGCCTCGTCACCTTGTAGTTTTCCCACACACCCAACAAGAATGTCAGTCCATCCGATCACCCGCTAAATGCTATCATCCTGCTTAGGGTGCAAGAACATTACAAGTCATCAATCGAGTCAAATCCTATGGTCCTCGACCATTTGACCTCTGCTCACATTCCACATTCACAGTCCAAAATCACATACATTCATAATAAAAATGCAAATGCATACAAGAACAATAATTGGATGACATGTTAATCAGATCAATGCAATCACAAGCATAATCAAAATAGAAAATATTCCACAAGTAGGACAAGGGTTTTGTTCCCTTTCCTGAGTTTTGAAGATAATCGTTATTCCTCGTCAAAGGGTCACTCTTGGTTACATAAGAGTCACCTATTGTATGGGAATCTCATTAGATACTTTGTATATTAAATTCAGCCTAATATAGGGTTTCTTGGGGCTAATTGGTCACGACTATCCGGCTCTGATTGTCGAGCCCGATGTTGAAGCCGCTTGCTCTAGGGAACCCTTTTTGGTCCCAACCGGTCACGGATCCTGTCACAGGCATTGCGATCGGATGTCGAGGCCATTTACTTTCCAGATACTTTTCGAATGCATCCAGTCGTGAATCTAGTTGCGTATATCGCGATCGATAAGTCGTGATCGGACCTCTTTTGAAGAGTGGGCCTGGGATTTTATTCATTTGGGATTCCAACAACCGATTTTTTTTATGAAGGAACTCCATTGTTGATCCCATGGCTTGACATTCATGTTGGATTATTAACCCTATTCTACGCTTATGCAGCCATTAATGATTTACCAATCAAACTAGGGTTCTTATTAGAAATTCTATAAAGTACCTACTGGAGTCGAAATCAATGGAATTTCTTTGATACTTAGCCCAACCCCACCCCCACCCCATCCGGTGAAGCGAGATAAACGTTGCCCTGGACCCAAAAGGACGGGCCCCCCCCCCCCCCCCCCCCCCCCCCCCCCCCCCCCCCCCCCCCCCCCCCCCCCCCCCCCCCCCCCCCCCCCCCCCCCCCCCCCCCCCCCCCCCCCCCCCCCCCCCCCCCCCCCCCCCCCCCCCCCCCCCCCCCCCCCCCCCCCCCCCCCCCCCCCCCCCCCCCCCCCCCCCCCCCCCCCCCCCCCCCCCCCCCCCCCCCCCCCCCCCCCCCCCTTTTTTTTTTTTTTTATTACCATCAATGGATAGTGGCTCCATTAATGGTTGATGATCCATGATTTCATCCATTCTTCCTATATTAAAATCTACTACAATGTATGGTAGGGATTACTTTTAGTGGTTTCGAATGGACTGTTGATGATATCGAAACTCGCCGATGAAATCCAAGGTAGTTCTTCCTCCTAGCTCCCTTCTTCCTCTGACTCTCTCCTCTCTTTGAGAACGCACCAGAACTCTAGGTTTAGGAATGGTACTCTGAGAGAGAGATGGTTTTGGAGAATATTTTATGGTTTAGGAGTCTCCCACTTGGGGTAGGACTCCTTAGGGAATGAAAAACTGTAAGGGGCTAGCAATTGGCATCTTAAGGAATCCCTTAGGTTCTCCACTTCCTCAACTAACACTGGATCAATTGGGAGTGAAGTGTGACCCTTTGGGGTTGTCCTTAGGTCTAGGGAATATTCCCACAATGCTTTAAAATGGTGTTTTGAAATTGGCATTTGCGGGTAGACTGTTCGGACTTTACCGACTACGACCATCCGGCTCCAACTGATCGAGGTCAATTATCGAGATCGGTGCCTGGTTTTAAGAACACTTAGCCTAAAATTTTAAAATGTTATCGAAATGGTTCATACCTGGTTTGAGTTAGTCTTTAAATCGACATGGGGTTGGGTTCGTTGGCGGTAGAAAACCCTGGCACAGTAAGAAAATCCGAGTTAGGCTGGATTTTCTAGGAGCGGGTTTTACATCCCAAGTCACCATTGACCTTTTTTTTCCCTTCCTTGGTGAGTGGATCTCACTTGCCACTGTAGCCGGCACGTTCGATGTTGATGTGTCGACGGTGACGGTTTTTATACCTTCGTGATCATCTTGTCGAGATGTTCAATTTAATATATTATATGACTATAATTTGAGATCAAAAAAATTTTGACGAAGACCAAATCTTTGACAGTTTTGTTCGAAATGGGGAGAAAAAAATCCCAATCTTAGATCCATCTAGCTAAGGCTATGTCTCATTCACCCAAATATGGTGGGATTTTCGAGGGTCATTATTCTTTCATAGTTACTGCACAAACACTGAGAAGACCATTACATATTAGTCCCAAAGGTACATATTAGTCCCAAAGGATAAGTATGTAATTTTTTGGTTAACTCTTGGAAAAAAATTTGGTTTGCATGTGTTTATACATTGCTAGTATAGCTAAACTGTATGTATGAGTTGTATTATTTACTGTTTATGTGATATTATGCTAAACTATATATATCTCAGGATGTCTTGTCCCAGTGAGCTTGCTTGGAAATATAGTAGTCTCTATTCTCTCTCTCTTTTGGAACAAATTATAAGAGGTGGTATGAAGAGTTGGAAATTAGTTTAAGATTGCTTAACCTAGATGTATCCTTTATAGTAGTGTACTCTGGTTATGAGGTGTTTTGTTACTGAGGTCTTTTGTAACAGTATTCAGATAAAAAAAAATATTGCAAAGAGGTTGTCAACGAGAAATCCAAAGGAGAATTGTGATATTTCTAGAAAAGGGTGGAGAGATAATTTAATGACTTACCTCACTAGTACTAGTTTGATGATAATGGTAGTGTGAGGAAGCTCTTTTGAAGCTATTAGCTATTGTTGAAAAGCTCTAAGACTTGGGGACCCCAATTGTGGGTACATTGGGCACCCACTTCTTTGCCAGAATTGTATACTTAGATCTAGATGGTTTACATTATCTAAAAGGGAGAAATTGAATTAGTAATGAAAAATACTTCATGTGTGACACTAAATGTGGATTGACCTAAGACTGTAAAGTCAGATAGGTTTAGTTGGAGAAAGAGAAAAGATTTTGAAACTTCTAAGTAAGAAGGTTTCGATGATTATTGACTCGAGTACAAGTTGAAGTTGTTATGATTATTTTTATAGTCGGATGTTTGTCCTTCTTTTGCCTTTAGCTATTAACTTTGTTTTTATGATCTGTTGTTTTTGTACGTCGAAAATGTGATCAGTGACTTATTATGTGTTTATCCTTATCTGGTACCAGATGCAAATGGAATGATGAGAATTATGTTGCATGAAAATCTATAATGAAGCTATTTAACTAAATAGAAAAATTGTAACACCTGCTATAATGCTTGTGATGTTGCCCAGTAAATGGATATGAATATGTGTAATATTGACTAAATTTATTGAGTGGTGTTTCTGGTGAGTTTGGTGGAACTCAGAAGACTCGGCTCTTGTGACTTTGAGTGATTAGGGTTTGCTAAAGTCTGTTTCTCATGTCTGCCGGCGGTGGCTGGCGACCGTTGGAGCCGGGGGCTGGTGTTTCTGGAGGTGATAAGGGCTATAGTCGGGGTGCTGGTTTGGGGAATCAAAAGTCTTTTGTGTTGTGGGATAGGGAGGTTTTCTTGAAACCTTTGAATGGTTTGGATGGGGTGCAGTCAGATATTTAGGCGACGGAGGGGTCTTTGCCGGTATCTATGCCAGCGTCGACGTCAGCTATGGTTGCTTCTATTCGGGAGGAGCCGATTATGGTTTTTGCTTCTGGATCGAAGGGCCATTAGGGGAATTTTTCTGATCCTGGGGCTTCAAGGCAAATTAGTTTAGCTGGTAGGGCGATGCAGGTGGAGGTGCATCAAATCTCTCGAAGGTTGCCTATAAATAATATTTCTTCTGTTAATTCTGTTCCTGGGAATCTTGCTGCAAGCATTAGAGTTCCGTCTGGGGTTAGGATTGCGTCTGATATTCCTAGGGTTTCTAATGGAGGTCAGGGTGGTTCTCATGGTTCTGCAATGGCGATGGTGAATGCAGGCCTTAGAGTGGCGACTGGTATTCGTGCGGTGATGAACAATGATCCGGTTGGGCTTTCCAACGTTCTTGCTATGTCGTTCTCAGGTGGTGATGATGCTGCTGCTACTAAGACTTCATTATCGCTTGTGAATTTTAACTCAGTGAGAAGAGCTTCTGATGGCTCTCTTTGGGTGCCGATGCGGGAGGGGATGATTGATCGGCTGATGGAGGAAAGTGCAGGGAATGCTAGAGGAAATTCTGGTTTGGAAAGACCTATGGACGATCTTGGAAATTTTTTGGGATTTCCCTCTTTGGAAACAGAGAGTGTTATTAAGGAAAATAAATCAAAGGATTCTCAAGAAGGTCCGATACGCCTGGTGTTAATGGCAGGAATCGCATTGGAAGAAAGAAGCGGCGTTGGGTGGATCGAGATAAAGGGAAGGGACCTGCTGATGTTGGGGTTTCCTTCTCACACGGTGTTCAAGGTGTTGGAGGGGTTGTGGGTAATAATAATCCAAATCCAGGAGTTGCAATGGGGAGTGCTAATATTGGATCTGCTATGGGAGATAGGAGTTTTGCGTCTGTTCTCACTAGAATGATAGATCTGAATAGTTTTGATAGATCTGAATAGTTTGCCTGAGCCAGTAACTAAGGGTGGACTCACTCGTGTGGTGATCTCACGAGCGATGTATGAGAGACAATTGGAGAAATATAAATTAGCAGTGATTGCCTGGGTGTTTACAAAAGGACTCCCTCTTAGTGAAATCTCTCTAATTCTAGCTGAGCAATGGGGGACTTCCAATAGATTTGAGATGACAGTATTAGGTAAGGTTATTTCCTTCTCCATTTCTTTTTTTCTCCATTTCTTTTTTATAGAGTCTAGTGTGGAATAGGGGTGTGACCAGAGTTAATGATCAGCCTTTGCTTTTACAAAGATGGGAGCCTAACTTTGATGTTAATAAAGTAAGGGCTCCACACCATTTCCAATGGGTTAGACTACTTAGTCTAGGAGTTAAATTATGGGATGAGGATATTATTTTCTCAATTGGGAAAGCTTTGGGAAAACCTGTTTGCTTCTTCCAAAATACTCAGTCTAAGATTATTGGTTGTTTTGCTCAATTTTGTGTGGAAATGGACAAGAGAGGAGCTCGTCCTCAATAAGTTATGGTTGAGTGCCATAGCAATGGTCAGCAAAGTTTTTTTAAACAAACCATTGAATATGAAGAGCCTATACTAGTGTTCCAAGTGTGGAACGTTTAAACATGGTTTGGAAGGATGCCCTATGGATATGCGTGAGACGGCTACAGATTGTCCAGGTTGGTAAAAAACCACCCGTTCGTCTTCCTGGGAGGGGGAAAAACAGGGGGATAATGGGAGTGCTTGTGACACTCGACAAACAGGGGGATATTATCGTCTCCAATTGCTGGATCCTCCAATTGCTGGATCCAGCGGTCTCTCTTAACCAGGCGCACCTACCGATGTATTGGTAGGCGCGCCGAGTTAAAGAGAGACCGCTGGATCCTCCATTATCCAATGGAGGATCCAACAATTGGAAAGGATAATGACTCCCAGATTGGAGACCTTGCGTCAAAAAAGTAAAAAATGAAAGTACTTTTTTAGAACATTAGAGGCATCTCGAGCCTGAAATCGAGAAGGGTTTTGAGAAATATGTTTAGTACCCATGGTCCGGATGTTTTGGAAATTGCAGAGCTGATGGTGGACCCGATTAAGTTTCCAGCTCTTTTCTTGGATCGGAAGGGGTATATGACTGATATCATCTATAATGAGAAGCCTAATAAAATTCCAAATTTGTGGATTCTTTGGAAGAAGGGTATTCAAAAGCCAGTTGTGGTGAGTATGTTTGACCAATAGATTACGATTGTGATAATCTTTGAGGGATCTCAAAATTTAATTTTGTTTGTTCATGCTAATAATAGAAAGATACGACGCCGTAAGTTGTGGATGGACTTGGTGCAGCTTGGGTTTCATATGGTCCCTTGGTTAGTGGTGAGAGATTTTAATTGTTGTCGTTATGCTCATGATGAGAGGACGGGTCCTGGCCTCTTTTTTACATCTGTTGCAGATGAGTTTAAAGCTTTTATCAGTTTAGCATCCTCGGTTGCGCTATCTTCCATAGGTCCAAAATTCACTTGGACTAATAATCGGGTGGTACGTCGAGTGAATGTTGTTCTAGATGGAGGGTTTGGTAATAATGATTGGTTTGCCAGGTATGACCAATCTTATCAACGTGTATTTTCTGGAAACAGGTCTGACCATGCTACTATTGTTGTTGGTTGCGCTCTGATTCCTAAGCCTCATAATGTGCCATTTAGGATTCAAAGATTTTGGCTGGAGCATAGTGATTTTAAAAAGGTGGTGCAGGAAGTATGACAGAATCATGTATGAGGGAACCCTTACTTTGTGATTACGTCCAAGCTGAAAGCTCTGAAGGTTCAGTTAAGAACATGAGCAAAGTCTACCTTTCCCCATATTGATAGGGAAATTTTGCTTTCAAAAGTGGCACTTGATGATATTTAGGAGACAATGGATGTAGTGGGTTGTAATTTAGTATTGAAAGAGCAGGAAATGGTAGCTACAACTGAATATGATGAAGCATGTGAGTTACAAAAAGTAATGTGGCTTGAAAAAAGCAGATTGAATTGGATTAGAGGGGGGGGGGGATTTGAATTTTTTTCATGTCTCTGCTAAAGCTAGAAGGAACAGAAACATGATACGGGAAATCAAACGGGAAGATGGTGTGGTTCTGGAGAAGCAAGATGATATTAGGAATTATATTGTCAAGTATTATGCAAATTTCCATAGTAATTCTGGTCAAGCTCAGCTTTTCGATTGGCTAGATGTTATTCCTTCATTGGTGGGTGATGATGATAATCTTCTGTTAGATATGATGCCTTCTGATGAGGAGATAAAGTCAATAGTTTTTGCTATGGATCAGAATAGCTCTCCAAGCCCTGACGGCTATCCTGGTAAGTTTTTCTGCCATTGTTGGGATATTGGGGGTAGAGATGTTTGTGCTGTCATCTGTTCTTTTTTTGTGAATGGTATGATGAAAGGGGTAAACTGTAGTTATATTTCTTTGATTCCCAAAAGGGAGGGAGCCTCTCTTCTCTCGGAATTCAGACCTATTTGTGTTGGGAATTTCCTATATAAGACTGTTCCAAAACTTCTTGCTACTAGATTGGGTAAGTTTATGGGAAAACTTGTTCGAAGGAACAGGGGGCTTTTATCAAAAGTTGTATTATACATGATAACATTGGCCTAACATCGGAATTGGTTACTGTAATGCATAGGAAAACAAAGAAAGGAAATTTGGCTATGAAGCTCGATATTCATAAATCATATGACACCCTTCAATGGTCCTTCCTTTTTGATGTGTTATTGAAGTTTGGGTTTACATCAATTTTTGTAGATAGAGTTAATTCTTTATTACACTCAGCCGGATTATCTGTCATGGTTAATGGAGGACCTATGGGATTTTTTGGTGCGGAGTGCAATCTTCAATAGGGTGATCCATTATCTCCATTGCTTTTTGTGCTTGTAGAGGAAGTTCTATGTAGGGGATTGCATAAGTTGGTTTTGAAGGGAGATATTGAACCCATTTTCAAGGGTCATAATGTGGTGGCTCCAACTCATCTCCTTTTTGTAGACGATATATTTATCTTCATTAAAGCTAGCTTATGGTCTTGTAGAAAGTGAGGGATCTTCTCAATGGTTATGATGTGTTGGCTGGTTAGAAAATTAGCCCTGCTAAAAGTAAAATATATTTCTCTTTTGATGTGAGGAGTAGTAGAAGACAAAAAAATGATTGATTGTTTGCATTTTGTTCAAGGTTCCTTCCCAACGATTTACTTGGGAGTGACTTTATTTCATGGCAGAATTAGAATGGATTTCTTTAATCCTGTTATGGATCGGTTCAGGAAGAAATGTTCAGCTTGGAGGGGGTGTCTTCTATCCTTTGCTGGTAGGGTTGAGCTGGTACGATCAGTTCTAAGTAGTTCATTTTTGCAATCTTTTTGTGTCTTCAAATGGCCAATAGCTTTAATTAAATCTGTAGAATGTATGATGTAGAATTTTATATGGATAGGTGATCCTAATAAAAGAAAGGGTGTTGTAGTTAAATGGGATGTGATGTGTGCCCCAAAAAAAGCGGGTGGTCTTGGTGTGAGAAGGTTGGGCCTAATGAATGATGCTCTGCTTTGTAAATTTGCATGGAAGATTAAAACTGAGAAAACTCCATATGCTATGTGTGAGGGCAATTAGATATTTACCCATCACTGACGGACGTTAATGATTTAGAGTTGCTACCTAAATTAAGGTCTAGGACCTAAAAATATAGTCTCATCATAAGAAAAAACTTCTATTGACTCATTTGATTCAATATATTGGTTTTGATATATCAGAGAACGGGTAAGCGTTCAAAGTACAGTTTAAGAAGGTGTTAGGCACCCAAAGCTGTTCGATCTGAAAATCGATATCCTATATGATTCTACTTTCCTTAGACTTTACGGTTCTGACTGTTCATGATCAATTGATTGAATCTGAGATGTCCATGACATCTCAAATTGCCTACATATTCCAATCCTGAAAATCAAGTCCATAACGTAGTTCAAACGGAATGTGATTAAAGTTTATAGATGTGATTTATGGTTAAGCTTTCTTTAGATTCAATTATTCAAGTTGAAGTTTATGATTGATAGATGATTGAGATTGAATCTAGAGATAGCCTATGTGGATTGAAGTGAATATGGATACGAAAATGGATAGGGATATGGAGGACCTAAGGATACTAAGATGTGGTATCGTACTTGGAGAGGTCTTCCAAGTTGCCTACGTATTTCAAAGGTCTTGAAAATCAGGTACAACGTAGTTCGTTGTGATGTTTTGATACTCTCGGGGAGCAATCCGTCTTTCTCTACTCTCAATGCCGTCTCTTTCTACTCTCAGGGAGTAATCTATTTATCTCTACTCTCGGAGAGCAATCTGTCTCTTTTTACTCTCGGGGAGCAATCTATTTCTCTCTACTCTCGGGGAGCAATCCGTCTTTCTCTACTCTCAGAGAGTAATCCGTCTTTCTCTATTCTCGGGGAGTAATATGTTTCTCTCTACTCTCGGGGAGCAAGGTGTTTCTTTCTACTCTCAGGGAGCAAGGTGTCTACTCTTGGGGAGCAAGGTGTCTTTTTCTACTCTCAGGGGGCAAGGTGTTTCTCTCTACTCTCGGGGAGCAAGGGTATATGAGTCCGTGTTTGAGAATCTCTCCAAACTGCCTATGTATCTTAGGGTGCTGCCCTAAGAATTAGGATCCGCGTAGTTCGAAATATGTAGATTCAATTAATTGATTTCATGTTCTTCTTTCAAGATTAGGGTGTAGAACCTAAATGCTTTATGGTTCAATTCACATCACACCTATCTAATTCTTTATATCCTAGAGGAGATGAGTTAAAGGGTAGGGATCATCTTAAAGCTACCCTTAACCTAAAACCCTAATTTGGTATTTATTGAGTTAGGCTTCATATCTCTTGATTAAAATTTATCATTTTTCTTTATTTTACCCTTCCCATAAATGTGGGTGCTTATATGCACGTCACCACACCTAATATGTCTTCTAGGTGTACAGATATAGCAGTTCGACTAGGATGTTGCAGAAATTAAGTTATTGCCAACAATAAATATCATTCAAATATGACAAGTAACAACATATATCATCTCAAATATAACAAGAAAGCATCTGAATCAATATGGCAGCAAGCATGTGAGCATCAAAAGGATATACATGGCATCTCATGTATCATTCTCAATCAAAGTATGTTCAATATGTCTCAGATGAAATTCTCTAGATCTATGGTTGAGATCTAATGTGAATCTCTCAATATTTCAAGATCAGATCCTTGATCAATGGTTTGGATTCAATTTATCTCTTCAAAAATGTATCAAGATCTGATCTTCAATCTAACGGTTTGATCTCTTCAAAATATGACTATTATGATCAACACCTCAGATTTCATCAAAACAACCAAGATCAATGGCTCAGATCTCACATCAAGTTTAATCATAATCAGACTAAGATCCAATGGTTCAAATTCTTTTAAATCACTTCATCATGATCAGATTAGAAAATCAATGGTTCATATCACTCTTAATGTCAATCCAATTGTTTAAATCTCTCAATATCAAAATCTAACCATTCAGATTCATTTACATCAATCATCAAGACAATCTAATAGTTCAAATTTATTTAAATCACTATGATCAAGATCCAATGGTTCATATTGCTATAATGATAATCTAACCGTTTTGGATTCCTCTAAATCATTCATAATCAAGATCCAACGGCTCAGATTCAAGCATCAACTCATCTAAAATCAATGGTCCAGTTTTGATCATTAAAACATCCAAGATCAATGATCAGTATTAAAATCACTTAAAATTCCAAGATCAATGGCTATAATTTTCATCAAAGTTTCATAATCAATGGGTATAAATTAATCACATAAAAATTCAATCAAATGCCCAAATTTTAAATTTCATCCTATCCAAATTTCATGATCGATGGGCCATCAATTAATCAAATTAAAACTCATTCTACACCAATAGTCCATAATTGATCAAATTAACATTCAACATCAACTATAATTGATCAAACTCATTCAACATCAATGGTCCATATTGATCATATCAAATTCAAGATCGATGGTCATATTTTATTCACAAAAAATTCTAGCATGGTTGGATTAATTTTATCACATGAAATTCTAGCATGGTTGGATTAATTTTATCACATGAAATTCTAGTATGGTCGGATCAATTCCACAAATAATTCCAAGCATGTAATGGGATCAATTTCACAAATAACTCCAAGCATGTGATGGAATCAATTCCACAAATAATTCCAAGCATGTAATGGGATCAATTTCACAAATAATTCCAAGCATTCATGATCGGATCAATAAAATAATTCATGGTTCGAATAATGGGGGCATATTGCATGGCATCGTTCAAGGATTCAGATCATCATATAAAGGGTTTAGATTAATTTCAATCATCACAATAAATATATAACCAGCTTCAGATTCTAGATCAAGGGCTGATGGTAGCAGTTTCAATGTAAGAATTAGGAGATGCTGATCGGGTATGAAGATGGGTTTGGCTCGGTCTGCAGGATAACAGATAGGGTGATAGGTGTCTTGGTTAGGGGCAAGGACAGATTACGGTAGTTCTGTAGGGTGAATAACAGGTGGCTGGGTTTGTGCTTGGTTGTGTTGGTGTTGACAGATGATGCTATGTGAGATAATGGAGAGTAGGTTGCCACGGGTAAGGTTCATGTGAGTTGCTATAGGAGATTGGTTTAATAGTTGCAGGAAGATGATGGCAGGTTGGTGATGAGATATGCAATGGGGTATGGATCAGATTAGGAGATGATAAGGTGTATTGCAATGTTGGGTATTGGGATCAGATTAGGAGATGATAAGGTGTATGGCAATGTTGGGATTTTACAGGGTGATGTAACAGATGTTGAAGATGGAGATGTACAGATAGTAGTTGGGTTTCCAACAGGTGTGATAGCATGGACTGCAAGGAGAAGATAATGGCCATGAAAGTGAGATAATCGGTGGGTAGGCATGTACGTAGGTGATCAATTCAAGCATACAACAGGTAAAAGTGTCTTACCTCTTTTTCTTTCCTCTAATCTGCTTTCTTCTTCTCCTCAGCTCTTCTCGTTTTCTTTTCTTTCCCGATCTGCCGCTGCTGCTATTGCTTCTTCTTCTTCTTCTTCTTCTTCTCTCCTTTCTCCTTCTCTATCTCTCCTCTTTTTTTTCTTTCTCGAGTCTCCCCTCCTTCTCTCAATTTTGCTCCTCTAATTAGATCCTCTTTTCTGTCGAGTCTCTTGATTTCTCTCATATTCTACCCGTATTACCTCTTTCCATTCTATGCTGCTCTATCTTTCCTTTCTAATCCGATTCTGTCCCTCAATATCTTTCCATTCTTTTCCTTTTTCTATTCTCTAACCTGTCCAACTGACTCTCTTCTCTTTCCTTATTCTTTCTTATTTTTCTTTCCTTATTTTCTTCTCCATCGGATTTTTACTCACTCTCTCTCGAATCTCTCTTTATTTTCCATCTCTCTAAGTTTGCCTAGAACCCTATGGTTGGTTGCCATATTTTCTTCCATACATATATATAGATATATACCTATATATAGTATATAACGTACTATGATATGCATATGCACTATATATATATATATATATATATATATATATATATATATATATATATATATATATATATGTACACGACTGCATTGTCTTGGTCCGGATTGCTTTGACTGGGTTGGACCGACATGATTCGATTGGGTTGGGTCAAGATTGGCTTGGATTGACTAGACTAGACTGAGATTGACTTGACTGAGCTGGGTTGACTGGGTTTTCTCTCTCTATCATTTCATGAGTAATTTCAGTTTGCAGTTCTGTACGAAATCTTTTGAAGACCTTCGTCCCAGATTTTTCACGTCCACTTTGTAGAGTACCAAAAATGTAACACACTGGCACTTGAATCATCGAATTTGGATGTCGGATGAGCAAGATATGAGGAGATGAAATTTAAATAATTAAACTTATGATAATTTGCATGCAAACCCCTGTGATAGTTATTATTATTTTCAGAAAATACCCTTGTTCATATTCTCGGACTAAAATCTTCATATCTTCTTCATTTGACATCGAAATTGAGCGATTCTTGTCTCATTTTGATGGTATTTCCATGACCTATGCATCCATACATGTTGTAGCCCATGACCTTGCTGTGGGGTCCATCGAAAATCGTGTCAAAGTCACAGTAAAAAATCCAAAACTCGCATTGGGATCCACTAACTTGCCATATGTGTTCACTTAGGCTCCTGGACATTAGGGACCATTTCAGTTATCCTCAAAACTCTATAGAGAGCATATCGGGACTGATCGACTGTTACTTCTGAGAAAGTTTCACTCACCTCCCTTATATTTTTCAAACTTTCTCTCACCTCTCTCACTTTGCTGTTTACATTCCAGTAAGACTTTGTTCAACTGGGGATGACAAAAATGGGGTTCTAACACTATGTTTGTCCATGCTATTTTACAAAAGAAGAATTTATGCGAAGCCCTTAATGTACTTCTCTGGTATGGCAAAGTGTTAAAAAGCTTTAGGACTGGATATTAAAGCACACTCGATGGGTAGTAGTTGGTGATGGTAGAAATATTAATGTCTAGACTGACCAATGGGAGGGTAATTCCACATGGTTAGAGCAACTGGGATTTGAAAGGAATGTTGTTTTGGGAAAGAAGTGCACCCTAGATCGGTTCATTGAGAATGGCAGATGGAAATGGCCTCATGTTGATTCTTTGATTCTTCGTCATATGTTTAGAAATGCGAGTTTGATCCCTTTGAGATTTGGGACTCGGTATAAACTTGTTTGGATAGGTAATGTCTCAGGAAAATTTACTATTAAATCTGTCTGGAACTTATTGCAGAATCACGAAAACATTCCTGGTTGGACTGCTGCAGTATAGCGAAAAGGTATGACTCCTAGTCTATCATGTTTTGCTTGGCGATGGTGTTTCAAGCGGCTCCCTACTGATGATATTGTAAGGAAGATTGGCATATTTGTGGTTTCTTGATGTATCCTTTGCAAGAGAAATATGGAATCGGCAAACCACCTATTCTGTGAATATGATATTATGACCTCGATTTGGAAGGAGGTGGGAAGAAGCTTTGGTATCGTTATTCCCCAATTCAATACTTGTGGTGAAATGCTTGCATGGTGGCTCTGAAAGGTAAGGGTTGTTGGCTGTCGTGACTTATGAACAGGTATTTTCTTTATAGAATTAAGAAATGCTTGGAGGGCTCGTAATGATGCATATTTTATGAAAAGGCATCTCTTCACACATTATGGATGAGAATTAAAAATAATTGTCAGGAGTTGTCTATCCGAAGCTCTATTACTATTAGATCCATGCAAGATCTTCGGTTGGCTCGGCTGTTTTCCCTTGAAAAGAGATCCTGGAAGCCTGTTCGGGTGGTTGAGTTGTTTTCGCAACCCTCTTTAGTGGATTGGTGTAAAATTAATACTGATAGGTGTAGCTTGGGAAATCCAAGGATGGCTGGTGCAGGAGGCCTAATTCGATCCAAGAGTGAGTTGGTCCTTTTTGCATTTTCTGAGTGATTGGGAATATACACAAATTATATAGCGGAGATCAAGCAATTATCTTGGGTTTGCAGGCAGCTATTCGATTAGGTTTTAAAAACATTTGGATCGAAGCTAATGCAACCTCAATAGTAGAGATCTGCCAATCGAACAATGTTCCATGGATTGTTCTTCAAGAGTGGCTGGCTCTTTGATTTGACTTATCACATTGTAAAGTCAGGTTCTCTCACTGCTATAGAGAAATTAACTCTGTAGCAGATAAGCTTGCCAAGACTGCTGCTCGTTAATGGTGTTCACAAAGCTGAAATTCTTGTCCTTCTTTTGTAGCTAGAGATGTGGTATGGGTTGCTTCCCACTTGCCACGATTCAGATTTCAATAGTTTTCTTCTTGTTCTGTGTCACCCGGAGTGACCCCTGGTCATGGTCATGGCAATGCCAAAGGTGGGGTTCTCTCTCTATTTGGGTGTTTTGTATTCTTTTTATATTTTTTTCATTAATATATTCATTTTGAGTTTCTAGCAAAAAAAAAAAAAAGATTAAATTTATTGAGTGATGTGATGAATGGATATTAAAAAGTTAAGTTGTGCAACTGTTAGTTCAAACCAGTTGTACTAGACATAGTGTGTTCTAGGGCAAACTTGGCACAATTAAGATAACTCACTTGGCAATGGTTAAAAAGTTTTGTCAATTGGAGTTTTTTCTATTTGCTTGGTTAGTAGGAGACCTAGTATTTACTTATTTTTTTCCTTTGGATTATATGGGCACAGTTATTGATTTATTTGTTATGGCATTTGTTGTTGATATGCTTACTTTTATGACATGTTAAAATTACAAGGTGGCATTTAGCCAAGGTTCAAACGTGGTAAGCCAAAGTCTAGTATTAACCCAAGAGACGATTTGCTAAGGTGTAGGTTAATATCAAAGTTATTCGCTTATGAGATTTTTATGTCAACTAGATCATGGGTAATTTAATCAAAGTTTTGGACTCATATATTTATCTCAAAGCAGTTCATGTTATTAAATAGACCTCTGTTTTTAAGTGATGGAAAGTTGTATGTCGTATATTGAGGTGTATTTTCTACTTGTTGGAGACTGATAGACTTGATGGTTGGATCAAATTTTTGTGACAAATTGTTGTATAATGAAATTTCATGGCCACACCATAATTAGTTAAAATGGGAACAACAAAAAAAAAATAAAAATGAAACGGAACGATACGGGTTTTAATGGGAAAAAAGAGTGGTACAATAAAAAAAAGATCAAACATTTTGAGAATGACAAAAAAAAAAAAAAATGGATAGTACGGGTTTTAAACGGATCAAAACTTGTACATTATGGTAAAAAAAAGGCAATATACTGTTATAAATTGAAAAATTATTATCTAATTACATGTATCAAACAAAAATGTATATAATGTATACATTCTATAACCCATATACTAAATTTCAAAACCTATTATAAATTCTAAAATATATCATCTAATTACATCAAGTTCTAAATTGCAAATTTCAAATTCAAACACCATAACAACATATATGTCCAAAATATAAATTCCATACATACCCAATATCATTGATAAAACAAATGTTTCAAAATCTAGCCACAACAAAAAGATTCTAAGTTCCAAATTTCAATATTGCATCAAAACCATCAGAAGTAGGTCCTTCAACATTAGGTGAATGTGGATCAGGTTCAACATATGTTTGTTCAAGCTATTCCATCTCCAACTCATTGTCTTCATCTCGCAAATAACCAATCTTTTCTAATCAATGGGTCTCACATTTCCAAAAGATCGACTTTCATACTTATCCTTCATTATAGAGTTCATTCTGGTATATATACTAAATCATCTAACATATCTTGGGACAATCTATTTCTCTTTTTTATTTGTGTTGCATCTCATGCACTCTAATTTCACTTACAGGGAGAGTATTACATGGTTGGCTCAAAATTCTATAAGCAACCTTTTGAAACACAGAAAATTCATTACCGGAAAATTACCACCAAATCCTACAAATCATCGAAGTAAGCAAATATAAGAATGCTATACTTAATATGAAAAAAAAAAAAAAAAAAAAAAGATTAACTACCATACTTACTTGGATGGTTAGTAATCATCATTAATTTCCTGTTACACTGAACAACTTTGAGCTCTTCAGGCGATAATCAATAATTTCTTACATGAATTGATGACGGTCTTCAAGAGGTTTTATACTGTCCAAAATAAAATATTGTGTATTCATAAATGTAGAAGAATCAATATTAAGCCGATCTTCATACATAGTACAAGGATTGAGAATTACAGCTATCACATGAACATGATGGATAATGTTCTTCTCCACTCTACTTTTAAATAAATCTATTATGATTCATTTGCTCTATCTATTGCTTCAAATAAGTGTCCAGCACTGGAACCTTCTGAATCTACGAGACAAAGAATCATAATTAATGGTTCCATAAAATTAACAACTTCCCTTGCCCCCTCTCAAAGGGTTTTAGATTGGATGATCCTAATAGCTTTTATTGTCATTTCAGTCTTATTGAACTGAAATAATCTCCATTCAAATGATACAACTAGAAGTCTCAACTCATTCTCAATTGTATTCAGAGACTGAAGCATCAAGAATTAGTACCAAATCTTGTATTGCATGGTTGCTTAGGCTGTTTTTCGTTTGTAAATTCCTTCATCAATGCTAAAATAGCTGAGTGTCTGTGCATATAATCTACTATATATATTTTCCATCATCAATAATATCTCGCACCCATCTAAAATGCTTGTGAATAATATCCTTCAAAAGTAGATGAATCCGATGTGCAACATAATTTGTTCTATACATATGATGTCATTTGTCCATCAACATATCACTGTAAGTGTTATAATTCGAAGCATTATCATAAATGAATTGTATAACATTTTGTTTCAATGACATGAGAAATTACATCAAAAAGCAATATTACAGTTATTTTATTGGTACCACATTCAACACACTTAAAACAACAACATTCAAATATGAATAAAAAATCACATTGACCCCAAGACCTCTTTTTTAAATCAGTCTAAGAGTCAGACATAATAGTGCAACATGTAATTCCTCTTGTTGATTTTATACTATTAACATACTCGATACATGTGTCTTTTCTTAAGAAATCAAATGGGTGCAAGAGTTGAATAACTAGGTACTATATAATTAGGCCCTACATAACTAGGTCCATATTGACATGCACCCTTAATCATCTCAATGAAGAATTCCGTTTGTATAACATTAAAAGAAATGTTATTCTTCACAAAAAAAAAAAAATGTTCACCTTTCTATCTAATGATTTTTTGTCTTTTTTAAGTAATCGTATCTACCATATTAGATTAATGAATTACTCTAATTCCACCATGTATTTGATAACTCGTAGAATCAATTCTATTTTCCATAGCTCATTCTCTTCCTCTTACAAAGACTCAAATTCAATTCTGCATTGCATCGGTTTAGATGTGTTTAAGGACTTTAGAACAAGTTCGAACACCATGTCCAAACTTGTAAGCCAAATGAGCCTTTATGCATATGACACTCCTAGAATAATTGAGATCACAATATTTATATTTGAAATGATTCAAACCAACCATCTCTAAGTGTCCTCAATACTTTTTTTTTCCCATTCTTTTTCTCAGTTACTTACATATGACAATCAAATAGGCATTACCATTTTTAGAAACAATTAAATCAACACATTACTACAAACTTAGAAAAAAAATTTGTACACCACCAACTACTTTAAAGTTGAATGCTAGAGGAAATTATAAATCTATGGAATTAAAACCCTATGGATGAAAGAAACAATTGACATGAGAAGTGTTAATATGTGGGAGTTTAGGAACAGCAGTGAGGAATGGGGATATAAAATTGATATCTTAATCAGGCTTCTGTATCCAATTTGATGGTGTGTATTAAAAAATAAAAAGGTGAGTCGTAAAATTGATATCTTAATCCGTTCTGAAGAATCCAGCACCATGTCACGGACTTCTTCCCCACAAGTTTGTGACAACCAACTTCAATTCTTTTTAAATGGCGTTTATTAAAAATAAATTAATAAACAAATCACAAACAAGAATCACATGACTATGGAGCTGCAAGACAGGTAAAATCCAGTCTCTCCTTTGCATTATCACTACTCTCTGCTTTCCACTATCCTGTCTTTCCTTTTTTTTATTTACATTTGGCATTAATGAATGATTCTTTTCATTTATTATTTTATCTTCTTTTCTCGGATACTACATCAGTTTTTTATTTTTTAGGTAAGAAACTTGTTTCATTTATCATGTCAAATGACTAAAATTAAAAAAGAAATAAAATAGTTATGGCTACATGCAAAATCATGAAACAAATAATGAATAATACACCATTGGTAATACATTTTAAGCACATCACATGAAGCACGAAGGGGGCAAGGTAAATTAATTGATAGCATGCAGTCTCTAGTCACTCAAAGAAAATAAAAATTATATCAGTCTCTAAAAGACTTTTATTAATATAACACCAGCTTTTTGGTTTGATAGCCGAAAAGTAAGAAACAAATATGCCATGAAAATAGAAGTAGGTATATTTCCATTATTCTAACTTTGATTTTTCTTCAATGCAGAGTAATTTACAGTTATTTGTCGTGTTTTAAACGCGTATTAAATGCCAAGGATTCTTGAATAGTGTTTTTTGCTGTAATTCTAAGGTCAGTATGGCAAAACGTGTTTTAAACGACTGAGTATGATACGAACGTATTATATACGTTTAAAATGCATTTTAACTTATAGAGGGCCACACTAATCCATTGTGGTTTTGTAATTAATCTAGTTCAAAAAGGATATTCTAAAATATTATCTTAGTGGGTTTCATTAATTACCTAGGCTCATTGATTAGTGGGGGTTTGCATTATGAGTTTGACCGTTTTGGTCTGATTCATCATGGGATAGGGATAAACCAAGCTGGTCCATTATGAGAGTGGTTCAGGATTTTGGATAGTATTACAAATACTAAATCTAGAGTCCTTGCAACCCAAATTGTTTAATTCCTTTCTCTACTTCCATACGTAAAGAGAACAAAAGGGATTTCTGGTGGGCTATAGAAAACTCGGATCAAAGCTCTAACAAGAAATAAGAAGAAATCAATCTTCAATGCACAGGTATCTCTTAGTCAATCATCTCTTTGTTATTTCCATATTATAAAGTTCTTGTATGGATTATTATAGGTTTGATTGAAACCTTAAATCTTAAAAAATCTAATAATTATGACTCTCGATTTTGATCATGCTCTTCAGTTTTTTTTTTTTTTTTTTTTTAAAGGTTAAAAAAAAAGTTTAGGACATATTAAGGTTCTAGCTCCAAGTATCAGACATAGTATCGACCATGTTCAAAACGGATCCGGATCAGATGGATGTATGAATCCAATGAAAAACTAATACATAACCAATACCTTATATGATAATATTAAAACAAGATCGATTTAAAGATCAGCCTGGTCTAAAACCTGTGTGAATCGGCCTATCTAACCGGCATGGATTACTTGAACCCTGCCCGGCATATACTGAAAAGAAAAAAACTCTTTAATTATTTTCAACCACACATTTTCTATTTCACAAACTATTCTTTTCTTACAACTATGATTTATTATCATGCTTTTGTCCCTCCAAGCCTAACACAGTCTGTAAGAGTAAAAAAAAAAAAAAAAAAAACAGCCAAAAAAAAAAAATAAACGAAATCAGAAGTAGAAAAGCAACCATAAACCAATCAAAATTTGAATGATCCTGGCCTCTGGGTCCACCCATCCAAACACTCCATCAACGGTGCAACAAACCTCCCATCACAGATGGCCGCATGGACAGCCTCAATTTGCTCTCCAGGGGATACCTTCCTGGTTCCGCTCAACAGTTCAGTCCCAAGCACTGACCTTATAAACTTATAAACCGGGTAGGACCGGCAATCCACGATCCGGTTCTGAACTGGAGCAGTCCCATTGTCGTATTTTGCACGTGCAATCTTTAGCTGTGGGCCCAACTGCTCCCTGAGCTCGCTTTCGAATAGCTTGATCCGTCCGAAAATGCTGGCACTGGAAGATACATCGACCTCTGCGACATCTTGGGGGCCCCCTAGAGACTGTTCAACCAATACATTCCTTAGTTTTTGCATGAGAGGGTAGTCGGGTCGGCATGGATCATCCGCATAGGTAAAAACTGCCTCGCTCTCCACCACCTGGAGCAGGTCCTTCTCTGCGAACCGGCCCGGGAGTGGTTCGCCATTTGGTCCGATGCTCAATGTCTTCTTTGCCACCTGTATATAATTGATTTGCTGATTTAGAGAAATGTTTTAGGTGGAAACGGGTCGGGTGTGTTAAAAGAACCCAAGGAACCCTTTTTATTTTTTTAGGGGATTAAAAACCAACAATTTTTTATCAAACCAGAAAAAAGAAAAAGGAAAATCCAATCTGAATTGGAACTTTATGATACAATCCTGGGCTGGATCCACATCCTCTTTTCCCATAGGTTTGGGACGGGAGGGGGCGATTTCATTAGATGATCGATACATAGGGTTCAGGTGAATCTGAATCTTTCATCCGAATTGACAAATCGATTCGACAAAGAAATATCGGCATGAATGGAGGATTCAGATTAATCAGAACATCAAGTGTCGACCATCTAACAAGACTACCTTTAAGGGGAGAGGATTTATATAGCTGCTGGCATGTCCAGAGAATCCAGACTGCACCGTCAGACTTTCTAACTGGACCCACCCTAGGGATCAGGACGAAAATAACAAAATTTAATTGGTTGAACGCCCACCGTTTGTCCTGATCTTCCCAATAATGGGAGTACAGATGTTTGGTTCACCGGAACTGTACGGCGGTTCCACTGATTCATAGGCTTTGATTATAAAAGGCCATACCGGCTGTTTTGAGTGAATTGAATTTCACTGTGAGGTGTAGCAGCTGATAGCATGACATGACTGGATTGGAAGGATGAATATTTCATCCTCTCTGTCTACTTTAATATTAAAATAGAAGAGATTTGAATTCGAATCCTTCTTTCCATCCCTTCTTCAACGAGTAAGGGATCCACCGTTTGACCGAGTAGATGTTTGTTTTTTTTCATATACTGCTTAGTTATTTATTTTGCTATTCAGTTATATTTGAAGGACAAAATACCATCCTTTCTCTCATCATCTCCTTTTCATTGGTGCTTAAGCTCTCTATCCCAATTCCCAGTTTCCAAAGCTGCCATCGGTATCTATTCTTGAAATACATTTCAGGTCAAGAATATAATATGAGATGATAACCATAGTCTGTGGTATACATTTTAATTCTTGGATTATAAAATGTATTCTCTAATGAAACACATTCTAAAACAGGTTTTTCAAATCATTATGCATTTTGAGCTAGAATGAAAATATATCAATCTTTAAACCCGTTCTCGGACTCAAATCCTATCTACCATTGGACTGTCTCCAGTACAGATCCAAAGGTGAGGATTATTCAAGTGCGCATACCGATACATGGGTATGGGCACTAGATGATCCTTAGCCATCAAAACCACAATGGAGAGAGTCTAGTGGTAGAAAGGATCTTTTTTCCATTCTCATTTTAAATAAGGACTGTATTCTTTATTCTCAAAATGCATTTCTAACAATACATTCCAAGAATAGATAGTCCAGGATAAATTGTGAACTCATGCAGTGGAGGATGGAAATTCAATCCTTCCTCCTTATCTCATAATTCCATTACTGAACTACTTAATGTAGATACGCACCTGTGCAACAACAGCTCTAACAGTATGCCTTAGATTCTCCTCAAGATGGCGAAGATCAATAGCCTGGCAAAGCGCGGCCAAGTACGTCGCAGTCATCAGCTTAAGAATATGAAGCGCCTCCGCAGTCTTACGTGCCGAAATCAAACCCAACGAGTTCACATCCTGATTGTGTTGTTCTGCGCTCTGCACATGTGTCGTCACTGGGTTCGCAAGATACTGCAACTCCGAAGTATAAGAAGCCATGGCTATCTCTGCACCCTTAAATCCATAGTCCAGACTCGGGTTGGGCCCACCACTCAGGTTCGATGGCAAACCTCCATTGTAGTAATCATTGACGAGTTCTGAGAACTGTGCGAACATCAGTTTCCCAATCGCCGCCACGGAAAGACGGATGTTGTCCATGGAGACACCGACTGGAGTTCCTTGGAAGTTGCCGCCGTGTAAAGCCTTGTCACGAGCGACGTCGATGACTGGGTTGTCGTTGACTGAGTTTATTTCTCGTTGAATCATTTGTGTTGCCACTCTTATCACTTCTATCTGCAATCGTAAATGATGGAAGCTCAGTTATGAATGTAGAGGGTTCGTAGGCTGTCATTGTTCTGGAACTCTGAAGTTTGAATCGGTCAGAATGACCCTAGTAGTCTTTAGGGAATCTAATTATTCTCAATTCTTGGAGGTTTCAATCCCCAATCCATCAATTACACTTAATTTGACACGTTTATCAATACATCTAAACACATCGATAGATGGAGCTGATTAACTGCAATCATTAGATGAGAGACTGGAACCTCTGATAATTAGAGACGGATTCAATTTAACTAGTCACATGGCAAAATAAGGAGACTGAGGGTTTATGAGGAGTATGGAATGTATCACCCGGGTGTATGGAATTTTGTTCTCCCACAGTCATCACTGTGTTTTCAAAATTTCCATTAATCGGTTATGGGCTTCGTAAAATACTAGAGCCTTGCCAGTATTAAATCCAACCAAATTCTTTTCTACGGCAGGAGGGTTTTGCGGCTAATCCAAGAGCTGGGTATGCGGGCTGGCTGAAATCACATGGGTTTACGGGTTGGTTGAAATCCAACCCTTGATAGCCTGTAGGTGCGCAGGAAAGGATTTCTATCCGTATTAAATAAGGCCCGATCCTTTGCAACCACTTGTATTTTTTATGGGATTTCATCAAAATAAGAAACTCAACTCTAAATTATGGGATCCATTAAAAATAAACAGTGATGGAATCCCATGAATATTTCACATGGAAGCAGGTGATTATTTCTAATCTCAAAAGAACAGTTTTGAATCTTTGGGATTCTTTTATCTAAGGTCATTTTTGGTATCACTTATATTTATATTTGTAAATTATTTATAACAAATCATTTATGAGAATAAATTATGAACTATAAATAATAATCGTTTAGTAATTAGTACCACCAAACATATAGAAATAATAATATATTATTACAATAATAATAAATACTAAATAATTTATTTGTAAATTTTAAATCATATAAATTTATTTTAAATATAAATAAATACCATTTGTCATACTACAAAATTAAACGGTGTCAATCACGGGTCAAAATTTTATCCATCCATACCAACCGTATATTATAAGAAATTAATTAAAGAGCCCTCAATTAAGGATTGAAATCGTCTTCTCCCTGTAATTTAGGGAGGAGGAGACGCCCTCACCGGATGATCGACACGTGACTCTCGAAAAAATCTGAATCCTATGTCCAAGCCGACACCCCTTGTTGGTTAGGATTATCGGCTGGGCATCGGTTCAAATGTAGAACTCAAATTTTTTCAAAAATCACGAATATCTCCCTACTGGGAGGAGACGATTCGGATCCCCCAATTAAATGACCTGTCAGGATTGAAACAACACACCAGTCATAATTAATGTATTTTCCTTTTATTACCAACCCTTACCCCTCTTAACAAAGTAATGTGGTACGAAATGATCCTATCCTTTCCAATGTTGCCATGTGCATCAGAGCAACAATCCAGCCGTACACGTGGCTAACATGCTCTGGTACACGATTACGTAACATTATTCTAATTTGTTATTATAGACATACCTGAGGGCCCAACCACTGTGGAGATGTTCGGAGCGCGTAACGGTCCTGTTTTGGCTTCTGTAACGGGTTGAATTCATGAAGTTTCGCCGCGTGCTCAATCAACGCGCTCCCCGCGAGTACATATTCCATCACCGCCGCTGCTTCCATCTGTCCAGGGTGGTGCTTCAGTTTGTGGGTTAACGGGTCAGTAAACTCGGGTTTCCCCTGCATCACTTCACAAAACATGGCCGACGTGATCTCTGCCGCCACCACCAACATATTCGCGTCAAAACACGCAATGGCACCAAGTGCAGCACCAACTGAGGTTCCATTCACGATAGCAAGCCCTTCTTTAGGTTGCAATTCAAACGGTTTTTCCAACCCGACCAGTTTTAGAGCTTCCGCTCCGGATATCAGCTCGCCCGAAGGTGTACGGACACGGGCGTTCGGACGACCTGTGATTACACCGGCAATATAGGACAGCGGAACCAGATCACCAGAGGCTGTAATGGTACCACGTAAGGGGAGCGTTGGCGTGAGACCAGCGTTGACCAGGTCTTTGATGGTGTTCAGGATGTCCCATCTGATTCCTGAGTAGCCTTGCAGGAGAGTGTTGGTTCGCACCAGCATGGCGGCACGTGAGATGTCACCTGGAAGTTCGTTTCCGTCACCTGCTATAACACCAGCGTTCAAGAACCGGATGAGTTCACGCTGCAGATCAACCCCTTGGTTGGTCCGGCGATGTGAAGTGGCACCGAATCCTGTGGTGACACCGTAAGTGTCCGTGCCTTTGCAGGACTGGGCCATAACCCAGTTGGAGCTCTCGTCAACACGGGGCTTGGCTGCTTGGGAGTCAAGCCGGACCGTTACGTCCTTTTGACGACGGGCTACAGCGACGACGTCAGCGACTTGGAGGTTTTGGCCTCGGAGGATGACCGAGTCAGCTCGGGAGAATCGTTCTGCCATTTGTTTCACCTCTTCATAGTGCGAGCCTTGGAGTTCCTTCGCTGCCTTCGCCCAGTTCAAGGGATCTTCATCGCACGAGCCACAAGCAAATTTCGTGTGCGTGTTGCCGCCATTTTGGATTGCTTCTGCACCTGCAACCATTTTTGGCTCGTGCGAGATGATCCACGAGAGGACGAAGGAGGAGGGGAGAAAGGTGGAGTGGTTGAGGGAGAGAGAGAGAGGAACCCAGAGTTTAATATATAGATAGAGAGATGGAGGGGTGGGGAATGAGGTGAGCGGTGGGAGGACTAAAGCCACGGAGAATGGAAGGAGAGAGAGGGATGACGTGGGCGAATCAGGGCGGTTAGTTCCATCTTCCCTCGTGATTTCGTGAGATTGTTGTTGACAGAGAGAGAGAGAGAGAGAGAGAGAGTTTGTTTGGTTGGGGTTTGGGAGATTAGTAGAGATTAGAGGAGGAGGGTAATTCCGTAATTAGAGAAGAGAGAAAAAGAAAGAAAGATGGGTGGGGGGAATTAGGGGCACGTGAGAGAGGTGGTGGTTATCGTAGCCATCGGCGTGGGTTTCAGCTGCCCTTCTCTTCAGTGCTCCATTTGTTTCACCTACTTCATTAACGCACGTGCCTACCTCAATTATTCACTCGTTTCTTTCTGTCTTTCTTCATCTCATCTTTGGTTTGGTAGTACAACTGGTGTATATTCTCCGACGGCTAAGAGATGTTGTCTTTATCAAGACCATTTCAAGGACTGTTTGGTTGCATGGCCAGATTCTGACTAAACTGTGGTTGGAGTGTTTCGATTGTAATCTAACTCAATTGTGCCATTGAACCTTACAAAAACAGATCTTTGGGACTCTTGAAAGAGTGAACTATGGTTTTAGATATTAGGGATGTGATGCCAAATCATAAGATAATCCCTCAAAATTGGTTGTAGCAGCCTGGATAAGCCATTGTGACTAAACTTGGTCATTGCATGCAAGTCTCAGTCATTCGTGTTGATTCAAGATTGATTTGTGGTTGGGAAGTGGATCGTTTGTAGCGTTTCTCCATGGCAGTTCTGATCTTGATCGTTAGGAGTGCATCGGGACACATGCAAATACATTTTTAACTATCAAAATTAGCACTACTACTCGACAGCGCTATAGAAAATCTTTTTCCTTGTGATTGGTCGGGGAAAATTGGATTCCCGAGCCCAAGTGATCTATTCTAGCAAGAATCATTTTGCTTGAAAGAATTTACATTTAAGTCTTCTTGTGATTTTTGTAATACATTTTTTTTTGTTAATTATAATCATTTCACTTGTCTATTTAACAATGTCATAATGACATGTTCTTTTTATTCCTCTTCACAATATAAAATCACAGTTCAAACACCGAAAATGAAGATCATTTATTGTGGTCCAAAGTAATACTAACCAATCATCTAGTAGGTTGGTCCAAAATAATACATGAATTGAACCAAATAAGAACTGTAAGTGGAGAGGTTTTCTGGGGAGGGGAACAGATAAAGAATCATATAATGACTATTAGATGGGATATAAGGATATTTCGGGAATATCAAATACAGAGGGTTGGAGTTTTTTCGAGGTGGATGACTCCAAACCAAAGATCAGCAAAGGGTGGTGCAGAAATTTTTTTGCCTATATCCTAATAATAAGAAGGGTTGAGGTTTCTTGTTCAGTTGCATGGATCATGTGCCGATATAAAGTCTAATGGAAAGACAGACACAAGTATTTAAGAGGAGAAATAAAAATCATTTCACAATTCATGTGAGAGGATACAAAGAACACAGGCAGATAGAAACTTTTACCCTAGAAAGAAATAGACTGAAAATTATTGCTGAGGTCATAACACGTTAAGATATAGGTGGCTGTGCCACATTGGCCACCTCCGATTCTCTTTGTATGGCTAAAGATTAGAAAGCTTTGCGTTTGAATAGCGTATTTTTATATTAACTTGTATTTGAATTTATAAAAAAGAGTGGAGTTGAGATGCTCTTTAATTTTCGTAAGCTTCATGATTCTTTGAAGTTCTTCATGCTCCTGAATTGATGTGTATGTTAAGACTTTTTTAGATCTAGGTTTTCAATTAAACTCATGACAATTTATACAAGAACTCTAGTGTAAGATCTGCACTTTATAAATCCGGTCTAAACCTATATTTCGTGTAGTGACAAGTCTTCCAATCATAACGGAGACAAATAGGATGAGCAGATGGCAAACCACAAGTCCAGGTACGAAAATAGACGAAACAAACCTAGGAACATACATACCGGTCTCATGAACAGTCAACCGGTATGTTATTACAGGATGACTGTTCAGATTGGGAACGAATTTCAGTGGGTCCTAATTTTCAAATCTCAATCCTAGAGACCTTCCTTACGTAGGAAACTCTCCTAAAACCTACCCTAGTCTATATATTGACTTCTTACCCTCCTTAGATCCTTTTGATTGACTCTCACAAACCCTAGAGACGAGAAGGATATTTGAAGAGGAGAAAGGAGCTACGGAAGGTTGCAGAGGAGACTCCATTGGAAGAAAAACATCGTAGTTCATAGACCAACACAGAATACCTTATCTACCTTGCTCTTAGGTTGGTTTAGATTATGATCAATACGAGGAAAGACTAGGTATTGATCAAGAACCCTATTTCGTCAATAAACCCTAGTTCGTTCGATGAAACGTAGATCTGAATTATAAACTAAGGTTCATTAGAAAGTAGGACTTGAATGGGAGATAAAACAAACCCTAATACGTTGCTTACGCCTAGAATGATTAGGAGAAACCTTAGAAGTCGAGTCGAAAGACCAGCAGAAGATGAGATCAGGCATACCCATCGACCATACCGATGGCACCAAGGTGCACCAATACTGCGATCAGTAACCCGCAGGAAACCTGCCAGGTTTGTCCACTGGGACATATCGGTCACATCATCTATACAGTGATCTGTGATCGGTATGTACAGAATGAGGTGATTTTCGACCCCCGTTGATCTTCGACCAACGTAAACCCTATGAATCTAACTCTAACCAAACCCTAATGATATGTAGGACCTTTTGATAGTAAGGTTAGACTCTGTGACGTAGAAAAAACTTACAATCAAGCGTCAAGTAAGGAAATCAGACCCAAACCCTAATTAACTAATAACAGTAAAACGTTGTTAATTATTCTTGTTTTTGTGGCTTGATGATTATGCATATTAACATGTCATCTTAATTTTTTGTTATTATACTTGTGCATGCATACTCGCTATGCAAGGTTGTGGTTGTTAGACATGTGATTATTTTCGTTGGTGTGTGGAATGAGAAGGGCTTGGGGTCTTGGATCATTCCTCACACTAGCACCTTTTTGTATCGTTACTATCTTAGCATGCTTGGTACGGGTGGGGTATCAGGAGGAGGACATGGTATTGTAGTCTATGGCCTGGCCGCCAGACTCGAGCCCTATCTCTATTCTGTAAGGAGCTATGATGGGATATGACCTTATATACTGTAATGACATATAGGATTGGTTAGTGACGAACCCACTTGCAAGCCCTCGCCAATAGGGGTATAGGTATTGGTGCGGTGTATGGTATTAAGGGGAGGACGTGGTACTGTGGCTCAGCCTGATCACTAGACTCTAGCTTTATCTCTATACCAAAGTGAGTGATGTGGGACTACAGCGGTGTGTGATCCATTGGGCGTGCTCACACTCTTGTGCATGGAGTTGTGGTGGCTGTCTATCCTTACCATAGCACTTTACAAGTTATACCAGACCATATATGAATGTTATCTCATGCAAATTGCTTATTGCATTGTCTGATTTTCTTACTAAGCCAAGTTATGAGCTCATCCTGTATATATATACTCTTTTTCAGATGTTGATGTAGGTTACACTGTGGAGAACTACGTAGATGCTCCAGTGTATGGAAGTATTGCCGCTTTGGATGTGCAAGTAGGGGTCAACGAGCATGACGAGTCATGCGAGTACCACTTCTGCGTGTACCTCTAGGATTCTTTAGTTATTTTATTTCTAGTTGGATTTATAAACAATATAAAGATAATTATTTACATTTTGGTATTTGAGATAATCTGAATAACTATTTATTTATCTATAGAAATTCAGTTCATTTATGTTAAGACTTCCGCTGTAATTATTATATTTTGATTATAGTTATGTGCAATGGTTTGTGTGTCGACACACTCTTATTGAGATTCTGGTGTGAACCGTTGGTTTAGTGGGGGTTCACTCACACTTTTGGTTCAGTCAAAATTAGGATGTGACAACTTAGTATCAGAGCCCCAAGGCTCTATCCAACAGACCATACATGCACCTAATAAAGTTAATGAACTGAAGTAGGAAAATTTTAAAAGCCTTAATACGAACACACTATAAGCACTTGTTTGATGCATGAGATAACATTCATATATATATGGTCTGTAGGGCTGCAACAGGGCTGGGTTGGGCTGGGTTTTTCAAAACCCTAACCCTAACCCTGGTTATTTAAACTTAACCCTAACCCAGCCCAACCCTGTTAGGGTCAGAAAATATACAACCCTAACCCTGACCCTGGCAGGGTTGGGCCTAACCCTAACCTACCCTGATTGACCCTAACAGGGCCGGGTTGGGCTGGGTTAACCCTAATTAACTCTGATTTAGGGTTGGAATGACCCTGATTGGCCCATAAACATACAACAAATTGTCAAATAACATATATATAATAATTATAACTTAAAGATATAACAAACACAAATATATATATATATATATATATATATATATATATATATATATATATATATATATATATATATATATATATATATATATATATATATATATATATATATATATAGGGTAGGGCTGCGTTGGGCTCAACCCAGGGGGTCAACCCTAACCCAACCCTATCAGGGTTTGGGCCGGGTTCAACCCTGCCAGGGTTCAGGGCGGGTTTGGACAGGTTCAGGTTGTCAGGGTAAAACTTGCACCCCTAATGGTCTGGTATAACTTGTAGAGTGATATGGTAAAGATAGACGGCTACCACACTTCCATGCACGAGAGTGTGAGCACACGCAATGGATCACACACCGTTGTCTTCCCAAGTCACTCACTCTGGTATAGAGATAGAGATAGAATCTGGTGGTCAGGCTGAGCCACAATACCATGTCCTCCCCCTGATAACCTACACTACACCAATACCTACATCCCTATTGGCGAGGGCTTGCAAGTGGGTTCGTCACTAACCAATCTTACATGTCACACTCTAATTCTGGACTAACCAGTAGTGTAATGAACCATCATGAGAACCAATGGTTCAAACCAGGATCTCGTATAGACCGTGTCCACCCTGTTAAACCAAACACATTCCACAATAACAATCAGAGTAAATAATTAAATAGCATAAGTCTTATTAATAATGAATTGAGGTCTAACATGATAAATAAATATTTAACAAGTTATCTCAAAATAACCAAAACATAATTAATACCTATTACAAGTATCAAAATACGAAAGTTAACCACAAAGCGTAAACAAAGTTGAAACACTCGTTTTGACGAGTCATATTTGTCTTCCACAGCTTGCTAATTCATGGTAGTCACATGTCCAAATGTTGGCACCTTCATGTAGCCTTCAACGGTATTACCTGCATCATTAGAAACTAAAAAAAAAAGGGTACCGTGGGGTGAGCTCATAACCTAGCTCAGTCAGTGAACAAAACAATGCGCAAACATATGCGTGCATTCAATTCATATCTTTGGTCTAGTTTTAAGTTTGCAATTGTGCTATAAAAAGGATTGGCGGCTATCGCACCTCTATACATGGGTGTGTAAGCAGCCCACTCAATGGATCAAACACCATTATCGTCCACATCCACATCACCATGGAATAGAGATAGAGCTAAAGTGTCCAGATCACACACTGCCAACACTTTTCTTGATGCCCTGCCCATACCAACATGTAAGCCCCTGTTGGCGAGGGCTTATAAACTAGGCTTGCAACTAACCAATCCTAATGCCATCCAGTGTATCCAAGGTCTCATCCTAGCATCCCTCAATACGTCCATAGAGATAGAGCTAAGGCCCCCCGACAGAGTCAAAGACCACACGGTCTGAGACCACCTCCCCTGATGCCCTACGACGTATTAGTTCTGCTAAGGTAATGGCAATACGACGAAGACTTGAATAGAGATAGAGCTAGAGTTTGGTGACCAGATTGAACCACAATGCCACGTCTTCTTCCTGATACTTCATTCACATCCAACACACCAACCACACACACAATCACATGCCTATTCCTAGCATCAACATCATGTTATAAATACACAAGAATAAATATGCATGAACAAATATATAACAATAATATTGGATGACATGTGAGATGCACATTACAATCATACAAGTATAGAATCATTCATGGCATTGGACACAATAAAATAAAACAGTTTGGTATTATCCAATTAGTTTAGGTTTTGTTTCATCAACTTTGATTGATATTTCACTACAACGAAAAAGATTTTTTGTGACGGCAGTTTACAACGGTAAAATAAAAACGTTCGCAAAAGATAGTCATTAATGACGGGTAAGACATACTGTCATATACAATTTCTCTAATACGACGGTAGTTGAAAACCGTCGGATTTAATAGTTTTATATGATGGAACTAATACTCCGTGGTATAAACCTAGTATTTATGACGCGTATTAGAAACCCGTCATATATATGTATATTATATACGATGCCTAGATATTCCCATCATAATTGTATGCTTATATATGATTTAAAGATATTTAGTTACTACGATTAAATAATCCCGTCGTTTAAGGTATGGTTATATAAGATGGCTTATATATACAGTTGTGTAAAAGGATTTAGATAGGACGGGTATAAAATACCATCGGTTTAGAAGATGGTATAATATAACCGTTGTGTATGAGTCCTCCTTATTTTCCCAATTTTTAATTCCCACCTTATTTTCTCAATTTTTAATTTCCTCCTTTTTTTTGTTCAATTTTTAATTCCCTCCTTCTCTTCCCGCGAATAGATTCGTAACTGCCCCACGATCTATATATCTCTGTTTCCCTCCTTCGCAAACTCTAGGATCGAATTGAAGCTAATCGTCGACGAAGAGATGACCATTGTCCCTGTCGTCCGCCACTGTAGTGTCTCCGTCGATTATCCCCTTCTCCTTCTTCTGCAATCATAATATCTTGTTTATATTTTGCCCTTATCCGATCCCTAGTCAGGCACCGCCTCTACTTCATTCCTCTTCCTTCCTCAACACTGGTTGGAGACCAACACCTTAGCCACTGTTTGGAGCACCAACACCATAGCCAATGTTTGCAGCACCAACACCATAGCCGTTGGTACATCTCTTCACTTTGTCTTAATGTTTTGTTGTTTACTCTTTGCTTAAGGGAGAAGTAAGTCTACAAATAAGGGACAAAAAACACAGTAGCAAGATAGCAATAAAATGGAGCTCGTGTGAGGCTTCTTGTGTGGAATCCCCAAGATCATGGCCTGGTATAATGGTGCCTATTCAATTACTGTAGGATTTTTATTTTAATTCTTATTATTTTGATTTTGAACCTCCACTGCTAAGAGATCAGATCGATACAGATTTGTACTGGATCTGTATCTCAGGGATTTGTTAACTTACGCTGCTATGAGAGTGGAAGCTCTAGTTTAAAAGTCTTTTTAGCAGCCTTCGGCGTGATATTCATACACTGATTGTCTAGTACTGATCGATGTGGTTACTCTCTTTCTTCTTTGGTCTTTTTTTTTTTGGTAGAAAGGACTTAATTGTTACTTAATTCGTAAATCTGCATTGGATTGTAAAGATTAGCAGGACATGGCCTTTTTATTTATTTATTTATTTTATTTTGTATCAAATTAATCATCTGAGGGATGGAGATGGTGAGTCCAATTGACAATGGACGACAAAATGCTCAATGCACAAGTGTTTACAATGCAGTTAGGAGGTGGAATCCAAAAACCCATCAAGGAACACTTTGGAGCTGATATTGATGTAGACGACTAATTCGATAAGTTCTCTAAGAAACCACATCATTTATTTGTGGATCTAAAGTTGGGTGATTGATTAGAAAGGAAAATAAACTCCCAGATTGTGTGTGAAAGAAGTATTTGGCATTTCGCCTGTGACTGAAATTACTGCAACTCCTCATATGCTATGCTTTGGTTCGCCTCTCTCTGCGTTTGGGCTCACAATTTCATCATGTAATAGTTTAGGGCTTTTTGGGTTTGATCATGTTCAGCTATTATTGAAGCCAATCATGCAGCCGACTTTGTTAAGAAGGGGTGCAAGGTGCACGTGTATAGTCTTTTCAATTTATTAATAGAAGTTAATTTAGCCACCAAAGTTAAGCTTTTTATTTTATTTTTTTATTAGAAAATGGTGGTCAATCAACCAAAGGCAGGTTGTGAACCCTGAAAAAATAAGACCAGTTGTACTTCGATTCCCACCTATGTACTTAAATATCAAAAGAAATATATAACTTAAAAAGTTTCCCACTTTTGCTATACAAACTACAGTGGTTATGCTATTTCAGATCCAATGGACTCAAGAATTGCAGGGGATTTTCCACTTCCCAAACATGACAAATGCAAAATATTAAATTAGGCCTACTCAGATCTCAAAATCAAGCAAAAGATTCAAGAACATACACATTTTGTTCATGAAAGATTTATTAGATATGAACTTAGTTAATGAGTAACACAGCCAGCTATAGATCCTTTTTCCCTCTCTTTTGATGTAGCAAATATTTTTCCTTTTAGAAGAACTTTGTTATGTGCTTTGGATGAACTTAATTATCACTGTTTCATTTCATGTTTCTGCTCCTTAACTTCTGCCATCTATCTTCCTTTTTTTTTTGGCAAGTGTCATCTATCTCTTATAAACACCACCATAAAACCCTCTTCCTAACCCCGTTTCAAACATAGCCAGAGATCCTACTCTGTTCTGGCTACAGACATTAACAGGCCAATCGAACCCCTTATGGATTCTAGCTCTATTTGTGCAACACAAGCAGAGTTTTAGCCCTAACAGAACCTTGGTGGTTTGAGTTACTCAATGTTCTCCTAATCAGAGCGCTGGGCTAGCTGTAATCTATTGCTTACTTACTTTGGGGTTAGATACGTGGGCCACCACCAAATATAAATGGAAGGCATTCATAGCAACTTAGAAACATTCAAGTAGAAAAGTTTCACAGTGCAAAATAAAGGAGAGGGAAAAGAAGGGTTTGATTGACTATCCCTTGATGTTTGAGTGACTCTATGCATTGGTGCTTGCCTGTAGCCATTGATGTACAGAATGAAGTAGTCATGCAAGAGTTGAAAAAATGTCTATAAATCCTTAAAGCATGTTGTTCTTCATTACAGTAGATCATTCCAATTGTTTCTCTTATTTTTTGTTCTTCTAATCCCTCGTTATCCAATTCTTTTTATATGATTTTCTGCCATTATTCAACCAATTGTTTGTCTTATGGCAGATTACAATATAAGATTGAACTCTCTTACGAGGGCCTGTGGAAAATCCAGCTTCGTCGGCCACTTGACCAAAATAGATCCAGGTTTCTCCTAATTCAGGTTTGTTCCTTGGAAGTAGTTTCACAACTTATTTATCTTTGATCATGTTTTTGTCCATTGCATGGAGTAATGTTAATGTTCCTTTAATGGTTGTAGTCCTCTTGTGTAATGATTTAGTGGCTTAGAGCTGGGACATATCTTCAATCTCTGGGTTTCCTTTTGTCTAGTAGTAGGGTAAGAACATAAAACTTTGATGCAGGAATTAACCAAACGTCGACCTAGAACTAATTTATATGATGTTATATAGTGATTTTCATGGTGACAGACTAAAGGGCTTTGTTACCAAGTAAACTTGGATGTGATCTTTACCTTTGCAAATGGAATTCTGTGTGGCTTGATTTCAGAAACAAAAGAAAAATTTTAATCGTTTGTATAAAAATTTATAGATGTACCTACATTTAAAGTGCGATTTATGTGGAGATTTTTGTTACATCTGCAATCAATAAGAAATCTCAGAAGTCCATCTATAATGATTTGTCTGGGCCTACCTGGTTGGTTCACATACTAAGTAACCCATAATTAATTGCCTCAAAACTGGTAAGGCTGAATTACATTCATTCTGAGTGGAGGAAGCATCAGATTCAACTTTAAAAATAGAAATCCCTCATTCAGGGATTGAATATTTTCATGTTGCATTTGTGGGGGGGGAGGGGGGGGGGAGTGACCTTGTGATAGAGATGGTCTTTGCCATTGCTACTGGAAATCCAGCCACTCAATGTTTCAAGGATTGATTGATCAATCCCTATCTGCATTATACAATTTTTCTTGGCATCAAATGGGATTGATCCAATAGTATAGAGTCGATAGTCCAACCAAAGATTAAACTCTAAGCACCACAAAGTTCTTGTACAGGAAGTACAAGAATTAGAGGATATAATCCAAAATGCTTCCAAGAAAGTTTAGAAGTGCACCTGCTTGCAATGAACCAGAATGTATGATAATATTGAAAATAATTCAGACACAGCTCATGACCAAATCTAGAACTAATGCAACTTGCTACAGGCAGTTTGCATCTTTTTGACTGGATTTTCCTGGCTTTCCACATTTGCCTCACTTTGTAACTGTTAATGGGTCCAGGTTAAGTGTTTTGTTTGTCCCAATGCTTAAAATTCAGGGAAGAATACTTATAAAATATACGATGTGTTGAGTGTATTATGGTATGTGGTCCTTGGTTGCTATTTACACCTTCATGCTTTTGTATACTATAACTTTTGTGCTGTTGTGCAAGATTTATTGTACTTTTGGAAAGATTTATCTTAGTGCAAAATGATAAAAGAGTAATATGTTGAATAATATGGATGAGAGATTGCAATAGATGGGCGATGAAAATTGATGGGCCTTGTGAATGGTTTGGATAATTTCGAAAGAAAGCTTGATTTGTATGTCTTTTTGCATTCGTTTGTGAGGAGATTATTGAACAGATTTTTTTTTTTTTTGGGGGGTAGATCACTTAGAGATTTTTCATACCAACATCAAAACTTGTTTCAACACATGGAATGCTGAGATTATCTTTATCTTGTTAGTTTATATTTGTTGGATGCTTCATCTTTGATTTCTGTCCTTTGATTTCTTTTTCATTAAGTTTTATTCTCATTTTCAGGTTCTTTTCGTTGGGTTCATGTTGGAATACTTCTACACTCGTCTACAGTGGACACCATAAAATGGACTGGCTCTGGGGATGGCATGATTGCAATGGGAGTTGATGTAGCATTATGGAAAAAGAATAGCCAGACCTGGGAAATAGTTTGGAAATTTAGAGAAGAACTGCCTCAAACTCTGGTTTCTATAGTTAGCCTGGTCTATTGAGGGACCTGCAGCGACTGCAGCATATTTGGGATGCATCAGGCAATGAAGATATCTTCTCTGCCTTATGGTGCAAGTAAACGTGTACTAGTTTTTTCAGAATGATGAAAAGCATGGAGCTGTGAGAGCTGAGTTACACCATCCTCAGCCTGTTTCAATGATTTAGTGGAGGCCATCAATTAGAACACAGTCA
>CM053268.1:30187964-30370133 GCA_028583415.1 Protea cynaroides
GATATACATTGCATTCAGAAAAAGATGTTCTCCTAACATGCTGCTTAGATGGAACTGTAAGGATGTGGAGTGAGATTGATAGTGGAAGAGCTAAAAAGTCTGGTAAGGAAGAATTGCAGTATACAAGAGGCACTAAAATCCATATGATAAAATTACATATTTTGATCTTTGTCTAATCAAAATTGCAGTATACAAGAGGCAATATTCCCTAGCATAGGAACTATGGTAGATGTAATTGCTGCAATTGATCAGATAAGCTCTTCATTCCATCTCCACAGCTAGTCTCTCTTTGGATTTTGCTTCTTATTTGTATAATACAAAATCCCTCATTCTTGAATTTTGTGGGACCTTGCTACTGTGTTTCGTGTACTAAAATGACCTGTCATGGATACAAAATGGTTTGTGATAAAAAATTTTTTTTTACTGATGGCAATGTCGAAAGTGGGTCCATAGATTAACTGTCTGGTCTTTCCTAGGTAAACTTGTCCTTGGGGATGGTAAGATCATCAATGGTGTGGGACTATCAGGTAATTATTACTGGTAATTTGTAGCTAAATACATATTTTTCTGTTCTTCAATCTATTATGCTATTATATATGATTTAGGCTTAAGCAAGACCAACCTTTGGAAACGGGTTATTACATTACAAGCCTAGCAAAGGATGCAGTGAAGACAAGCGGAACCTTCTCAATGATCCCACAATATGTTGAAGAGTGTCAACACCTAGAAGCATTGAATCCTACATTGGTGGTGGGTAGTATTGCAATATAATGTAGTAGGAATCGTTCTAGGCAAAAGTCAATGTAAAAGAAATGAAAAGATGTAAATGTTAGTATGTCTCTGGTTGTGAACATTTAGTGATATCCTGATGGAAGAAAGATTTTTTTTTTTTGTCTATGAACTATTAATGTTAATGGCAATGTGTTTAGGATTGTTAAAGTTGGGAGTTTATGATTATTGTACTTGATGTTTTTCGTGTGGAATGTGGTATATGGAATTAGGGTGTCAATCCTAAGACCGCACCGTGTCCCTCGAGTCGGGCTGACCAATTAAAAATTACACCGAACCGGACTGATTAATAAACTTGTCAGTCTTAGGACTGGACCAATTACTAATAGATCGTTTACGATGCAGGGGTATAAACCGATGGTTGCCCAATCAAACCAAAAAGTCTGAATGATTATAGACCAACTGATGAGGACCAATCAGACTGATATAAGTTTGTTTTATTTTTTTTCCCACCCATTTTTCCCTCTCAATTTTTTAACTATTTTACTTTATCTACCTTATCTTTTTTATAACATTTTTTTCTCTCTCTAATAGTTTAATTTTTACTTTTAGAAAAAGCTAAACAGTAACGTCAGTTAGAGACTCAAAGTGCAAACCGAGCTGACATCTTTGAAGACATCAGTGGTCATGGAGAAATACAATAGCTTAAAACAGAACTGCTCTTTCTCAGCTTCACACCATGGAGCTGAATTTTTGTTCACAGTTTTTTCAATTTCAAATTTGTGTCATATGAAGACAAAATTTTTGGAAGTTAGAGCCGACTCCACTCTACCATCCATCCTAGGATCTTGTGAAAGTGGTACTTGCAGTGAATACAGCCTTATTAAATCAGATTACAATGAGCCTTTTGATAGACCGAATAGCATAATCGAACATAAAACCGAATAAGATAATCGATTATGGATGTTAATAGACTGATTGAATCGATTAACATAAGACTGATTAAGGACCCAGACTGATTGGACCGAATATAAACGAGTCATTGCCTTGCAAATCAAGACCAATTAGTTAAACATGTCGATTACGGTCCAAGGGGTTAAATTGGTGGGGATCGGTTAGGCCCGACCGAGACCAACCGATTGACACCTCTATATGGAATGTATGTAAATGTTGATTACAAGAATTTTTATTACAGGCAAATAAAAATTTTCGAATCCATTTTATGTATTAAAATAAAATTAAAAACCATTTGAACGACGGTTATAATAAACTGTCGTTAAGAGTCCCATAACAACATAATTTACCGTTACCTTATACTGACGGAATGTAATGTTCCATCGTAAATATGTTCTTATAATGACGGAATTTATCTCGTTGTTATTAATAGTATTCGCAACGGTTTTATAATACCGTCGCAAAAATGATTTTCCAGGCACCCAATTCCCATCATTAACATTTACGATGGCTACACATATGACGGTAATGCAGTTTTATACGACGGGTTTTTACCATCGTAAAAGTGTTTTTGAGACGGTAAAAACATTTTACGACGAAAAAAATCGTCGTAAAAGGTAAAAATTGTTGTGTTTGTTCATCTCCCAAGCTTTGGAAGGTTCGATTGTACTAAGTTACAGTAGTCGAAATCCTTGTTTTGTCTCAAAATATACTTGTTGTTATTGTATGGTCGACCCTATGGTTTTAATATATACGACCACACGATGTACGGTAGATCCTATGGTCGCACTACATGCGACCGCACGTGCGACCACGCGATTTCTGAGAACTTTCCGAATAACTGTGGTTGACTCACTGGTCACCCTATGGTCGACCATAACTACGACGATACGAAGTTTGGTCTAATTTTTACTTCCAATACGAGTTCCTCCTCTGGGCTCAACAATAAGATTCCTCCTACGATCAGTCTATGTCATTAAATCACAGTTTTTGCCCTCATTTATTATCCCTAACCTATTCTCTATGGTTTCCCATAGAAAGCCTATAACCGAAATCGTTGTATTAGGTTCCACATATCAACTTGAAAAGAACCTATTCTATCTGATTTATCCTATAGAGTCAAGTTCATACCTTAAGCTTGCTGTAGAGAGAGATAACTCTTTTCTACAAAATCCTTCTCCAAGCTTTCCTCCCCTTCTCTTCTTCTCCTTCTCCTTCTCCTCCTCTCTCTTTTTTCCTTAGGCTTAGGGTTTAAGATTGATCCAAAAGAGTAAAATACAGTGAAGGGACGTCCTTTATATAGAGAGAAAACTTTCATATAGAGTCCCTCTATAATAAGGAAAAAATTCCCCTTTGATTTGAAAATTTTCCAAATCACGGAATCGATTCTGGGTTTATAGGGTCGATGGTGTGGTCGCATAATCCGTTGACCATACAAAGCAAAACATGCGACCACACGTTGTGCGGTTTCAACCTAGTTGACCATACAGTCGATCATACCCCTCAAAAATGCGACTACCATGTCCTCCCCCTGATACCCTATCCATAACAAGCATGTTAAGATAGTAGCGATACGAAAAAGTGCTAGTGTGAGGAATAATCCAAGACCCCAGGCCCTTCCCATTCCATACACCAACGAAAACAATCATATATCTAACAATCACAACCTAACATAGCGAATATGCATGAACAAGTATAATGACAGAAAGTAAAGATGACATTTTAATATGCATAACCACCATGCCACAGAAATAAGAATAATGAACAACATTTTACTATTATTTGTTAATTAGGATTTGGGTCTGATTCCCTTGCCTGACGCTTAATTGTAAGTTTTTTCTCCATCATAAAGTCCAACCTTGCTGTCAAAAGGTCCTACATATCATTAGGGTTTGGTTAAAATTAGATTCATAGGGTTTACGTTGGTTGAAAACCAACTCGGGTCGAAAACCACCCTATTCTGTACATACCAGTCGCACATACCGATCACAGGTCAGTTTACAGATGATGTGATCAGTATGTCCTAGCAGACAATCCTAGAAAGTTTCCCAAGGGATACTGGTCGCACCCTGGTGCCACCGGTATAGTTGACCAGTATGCCTCTGTACCTCTTCCAATTTGATCTCGTCTTCCTCTGGTCTTTCGACTCTACTTCTAAGGTATCTCCTAACCATTCTAGGCGTGAGTAACATATTAGGGTTTGTTTTATCTCTCATTCAAGTCCTACGTTTTGATGAACCTTAGTTTAGAATTCAGATCTAGGTTTCATCGAACGAACTAGGGTTTATCGATGAAATATGGTTCTAGATCAATACCTAGTCTTTCCTGGTATTGATCATAATCTAAACCAACCTAAGAGCAAGGTAAATAAGGTACTCACTGTTGGTCTATGAACTATAATGTTCTTCTTCCAACGGAGTCTCCTTTGTAACCTTCCTCAACTCCTTTTACCTCTTCAGATTTCCTTCTTGTCTCTAGGGTATATGAGAGTCAATCAAAAGGAGCTAAGGAGGGTAAGGAGTCAATACATAGACTAGGGTAGGTTTTAGGAGAGTTTCCTACATAAGGAAGGCCTCTAGGATTGAGATTTGGAAGGTGGGATCCATTGGGATTCGTTCCTAATCTGAATAGTCATCCTGTAATAACATATTGGTCAATTGTTCATGAAACTAGTATGTGAGACCGGTATGTGAGATCAGTATGTACATTTCTAGGTCTGTTTCGTCTATTTTCATACATGGACTTATGGTTCATCATCTGCTCACCTCGTTTGGTCCATGGAAGACTTGTCACGACACAAATATAGGTTTAGATCGGGTTCGCGGAGTGTGGGTTTTACAATTCTCTTACCCTTAAAAGAAATTTTGTCCCTAAAATTTGCTTGTAGTGTCATACCTCAATTCTGGACTGACCAGTGGTGTGATAAACCATCATGAGAACCAACAGTTCAAACCAGGATCTCGTATAGGCTATGTCAACCATGTTAAATCAAAACACATTCCATAATAATAATCAGAGTAAGTAAATAAATAGCGAAAGTTTTATTAATAATCAACTGATGTCTACATGATAAATAATTAAATGATCTAGTTATCTTCAATTAACAAAAACATAATTAATGCATATTACAAGTATCAAAATACGAAAGTTAAACACTAAGCAGAACTACGGTGGAAACACTCGCTTGGCGAGTCTTGCTCGTCTTCCACAGCTTGCACATCCATAGCCGCTACATGTCTATATGTTGGCGTATCTAGGTAGTCTTCAACCGTAACACCTGCAACATCAGAAACTAAAAAGTTCAGTTCTCCAACTTGAGCTCAGTGAGTAAACAAAACAATGCAACAAACATATGCATGCATTCAATTCATATCTTTGGTCTAGTTTATAAGTTTGCAATGTGCTATAGAAAGGTTTGGTGGCTCCTGCACCTCTATACACGAGTGTGTGAATCCGTCCAATGGATCAAACACCGTTGCTGTCCCACATGCACCCACCATGGAATAGAGATAGAGTTAAAGTGTCAGAATCAAACACCGCCAACACTTCCCCTGATGTTCTACTCATACCAATATGTAAGCCTTTGCTACCAAGGGCTTGCAAGCTGGGCTCACAACTAACCAATCCTAATGCCATACAGTGTATCCAAGGCCTCACCCCAGCATCCCTCAATACATCCATAGAGATAGAGCTAAGGCCCCCTGACAAAGTCAGAGACCACACGGTCCGTGACCACCTCCCCTGATGCCCTATGACGTAATTAGTTCTGCTGAGGTAATGTCGATACGATGATGTCAGTGGGCAAGACATGAGTAGAGATAGAGCTAGAGTCTAGTGACAAGGTTAGAGACCACCATGCCACGTCCTCCCCCTGATGCTCCACTCGCATTCAACACACCAACCACACACATACAATCACATGTCTATTCCTAGCATCATCATCATCATCATGTTATAAATAAACAGAATTAAATATGCATGAGCAATAGTAACAAAAATATTGGATGACATGTGAGATGTACATTTCAAGCATACAAACATAGAATCAATCATGACATTGGACTTAATAAAAGAAACAGTTTGTTATTATCCAATTAGTTTAGGTCTTGTCCCCTTACCTGTTAGCAATACTCGATCTCCTTCCAAGCCTTGAAATTCTCTTTGAATTGATTTAACAACCTAAAAGTTATATGAATTTAAGTTAAGGTTCATATGTAATATGTTACAGTAGTAGAAAATCAAAACAGAGCACTGATAGGTGTCTGATTGGTCCTATGGTCTCATACTGTATTGACCTTACTGCCTACGGTCGATACCACTATGGTCGCATATGGTGCGATCGTAGCTGCGACCATATGGTTTCTGAAATCTTCCCGAATGCCTATGGTCGATCCTCTAGTCATGCTGGTCATGCTATGGTTGACCGTAGCTGCGACTTTGAGATTTTTAGTCACAGACTACATGCAATTCGAGTCCTTCCTGGGTTAAATCCTCTGATCTTCAATTTGATTTATTCTAAGATCATCCTATGGCCATCATTAGTAGTTTCTTATCAATCCTAATCATCAAACTCACACCTCATGGTTCTCTTTGGGATTTTCTCAAGGAAATCACATTGATCATAATAGGTTGATATTGCCTATCTTCCATAGAAGTCTTATTCCTTAGAGTTTACATCTCCAGAGATTAAATTCATACCTTTGCCTGTAATAGAGAGCCAATCTCTTCTCAGCAAAATCTTCTCCTTAGCTTTTTCTTCTTCTCCTTCTCTTCCTTCTCTTTCTCTAGGGTTTACTAATGTTCTAAAAGAGTGAAAGAGGGTTGAGGGACATCCTTTATATAGAGGAAAACTCTTCATATAGAGTCCACTTTCAATTAGGAAAGCAATCCCTTAGTTTAGAAAAGTTTTCAAAACTCGGAGTTTGATCTGGGGTCTCACGATCAATGGCTACGGTTGCAGAACCTGTCGACTGTAGGATCGAAATCATTGACCGTGGGGTTCATGGTCTGAGATTTTTGTTTCCTTCCTTATGGTTGATCATACCTACCCAGATATTCGACCATAGGTATGTTTTCAGTGTTTTTAACTTGATTCTCATACTTGGTTTGTGATCCATCTTCAAACGATCGGTCCACTTGGTCCAGAAATGATGGGAAGACCTGGCACGACACGGTTAGATCAAGTTAGTGGAGTGCGGGTCTTACAACTCCACCACCCTTAACAGAAATTCCGTCCTTGAAATTTACATGTATGGATCTCACATGTAGGCCTCACATCTAGAATGCAGAGGTGATTAACAGAGACAAACCTGTGCTTTGAAGATTGATTTACGCATATTCCTTTGTTCGAACTTTGATCTGAGTCTTCTACAGTCCACCGAAGAGCCCCTTTCGTTCTCTCTATGTATGGGTGTAGAGAGAGGAATAAAATTAACAACTTGGGCTGCAGGGACTTTGAACCTATTATTTATAATATTATCCCAAACCCTAGACCACATCTACAATGGATCAAGTTGGTTTATCTCTAACTCATGACGAACCATACTAAAATCGATCAAACCCATAATGCAAACTCCTACTAATTAATGGGCTCGATAATTAATTAAATCCATAAAAAGATAATGTTTTAGAGACTCCCACTTGGGCTAGCTTAATTATAAAATCATCATTGATCAGTGTGGCCATGAAATTTCATTACACAATAATTTCTCACAAAATTTGACTCAACTCACCCACTACCTACCAGTGTTGAACAATAATAGAAAATACATCTCAACATATGGCATAAAATTTTTTATCAGTTACAAATAAAGGTCTACTTGATAGCATGAACTACTTTGCAATAAATATATGAGTCCAAAACTTTGATTAAATTTCCCACGATCTACTTGCCTTGAAAACCTCACAGGCGAAAACTTTGAGATTAACCTATGCCTTGGTAGACCAACTGTTGGGTTAATACCAGACTTTGGCTTACCGCCTTGGAACTTTGGCTGAATATTGCTACCTTGTAACTTTGACATGTTATAAAAGCAAGCATACCAATAACAAATGCTATAACAAATACATCAATAATTGTGTCTATAAAATCCATTGGTAAAACAAACAAATGCTAGGTCTCCCACTAATCAAACATATCTAGAAACTCCCACTAACAAAACCTTTTAACCATTGCCAAGTGAGCTATCTTAGTTATCTCTAATCCGCCCTAGAGATCACTCAGTCAATATTGATGACAAGAGAATAATTGAATTAAGAAAATAATTTCATTTAAAACTTCATCTAAAATAATGTCTCCTCAAAAGGTATAATGTCTGAGTTTTCTAAAATCAAATAAATAACTAAATGTGAAAACAAAGCAAATAACCAAAGTCAAAAGGAAAGTAAACAACTAAATATAAGAAAAAACTAACTTTTTCTATAGCTTCAATTGCAATTGGATCAAATCATTATTACTTGGCACCTTTTGCTTTGAATTCTCAGATTCTTTTTTCTTCTACAGCTTCAACTATTTCTACAACTTCAAGTGCAATTGGATCAACTACAAGCCTGTTTGGCTTGCTCTCTCTCTTCATATGCCCATTTTTGTAGCACCAAAAAATTCCACATTACTTAGCTTCCTTTGTTTTTTTTATCATAAGGCTTTGAATTCCCTTTCTTGATAAAGCATTTATTTTTTCTATGGGGTTCAACCCCATCCTTTCCTTTACTCTTATTACCATCTGTCTAATGGCTTGTGGCATTGATGCTATTAACCTTCTTTTCTTCAGTCTTCCTTCTTCCAATATACAGATGGAGATTAATTTACTCAAGTTCCAAATTTTCTATTAAGTAATGTAAGCTACTTGAATTTAATAGTACTCTTCATGTAGGGAAGACAGTGCACAATGAGTCAGAAATTCTTCATCTAAAGCAAGCCCCATAGTCTTGAGTTTTTTAGTAATAGCTGAAAGCTCCATAATATGTTCTTTGACACTTCCATTACCATCAAAACTTGCACTAGTGAGTTTGGTCATCAAAATATTTCTCTGTCTTTTATCAAAAACATCAAATTTCACTTTGATTTATTGTAGATACTTCTTTGCGATTTCCTTCATTTGAACATCATTACGTATGGCCTTGTGAATGGATTGCTTCATGGTCAGCATCTATGCAATGGCTGCGAAGGAATAATGAGCCTCGAAAATTCCACCACCTTTGGGTGAATGAAACCCCTAAAAGTCAAAACTTTTCAATCCATGTGCATGAGTATACTTTAAAATTTGATAATGCCACCTTTGGGTAGACATACATTTTCTTGGTAGCTTTTCACAAAAATGTAAAGTTTGACAATACCACATTTGTGTGAACAATGTCTTTCTTTAATGTATCTATAAAAGCATAAATTTGGAGTTTGAGAACAACTTGTTACAACTAGGTGAACCACTTTGGTGGATTCCACCCAGTTCTTATATTACACCCACAAACCCTAATTTGAATAAAATTTGAAAATGCAACCTTTGGATGTACATTTCCTTTCCATGAAGCATTTACAAATACATAGAATTTGAATTTGAAGACATCATAATAAAACTAAGTGTCTCTTTGTGGGTTTTACCTAATTCCACCATGATATCACTAACCCTACTTTGCAATTCTTTGTGGGTTAACAATCAAAATCCTTATGCACATTTAACTCCAAGTATCTGGTACAAGAATATCTGAATAATATTCAAAAAAATTACAAACCAGGTTCTGTTGGGGAACTTTTAGGTCAAAAATGCATTCCTCGAACCCCCACACCCTCAAAAAAAAAAAAAAAAAAAAAAAAAAAAAAAAAAAAAAAAAAAATATATATATATATATATATATATATATATATATATATATATATATATATATATATATATATATAACCTGGTGCGTGATATTACCTTCCTAGAACATGTTTGGTTCTTTGTGAACCGGCCCGAATCGGTCTAACTTGTTCCGATTTGATCCTATCTGGTTGAGCCCGGTTTAGCTATTCGGGTCAATGTGTCCAAAAACTGGGTAATCGGGTCATTTGTCTAGGTGAAAGTAACGTGTTACCAGATTGGGTCATCAGGGTCAACCATCCAGGTCATTAAGTCAAATCATGGGGTTGCACGTGCGGACCCACGAGAGCACCTGATGGGTCTATCACAAGTTGACTCAGGCCGAGTCACAATTACTCGCCTGAGTCAACCCATTAGGGTTTTCAAGTCAGCACCCACCGGTTCACCCAGGTCAACCCGGTAGGGTTTCTGAGTCGTCGTAAAGTCGACTCAACGCCTTAGATGATTCCATTTTTTTAAAATTCAATCCAATGAGTGGTTCTCACTCTCTTTTTCCATCAGTATGTCCAACAGTGGCGATTTTTATATCTTCATGACCACCTTTCTAAGTTCTTTCCAATAGTATAAAATTTATACTTTTTTTCGATCGTAAAAATTATGACGGTGAGAAATCTTCGACAGGTTCAATCCACAGGGAGAAAGAGGTGGTTAAAAGGAAAAAAAAAGAAGAAGAGAGAAAGTGTGTACGATGGTTGTACGTACATTGTATCGTCCAAAGAGAAGGGAATAGATACAGAGACTGTTGTTCTAAGGATTTTTGGGTGATATGGATTCATTGAAAGACATGGATCATATATATTCGGTATTGTTGGTATCAATCAAACAGTCTTGTGCAAGATCAACGGTAATTGAAATTCTTGAAAGTTGATGACAGACACAAAAGGCAAAGATCGGGTTAATCGGATGGCATCGAATGGTTCAAACTTCTCTATAAAACCCTTTAATGGCCATAATGATTTCACCTTGTGGCAACAACAGGTGAAAAATATTCTTACGCGGGAGGGGACTATTAAGGCTTTCAAAAAGATATCCGACAAGCCAGGAAATATGATGGATGATGAGTGGCTAGAGTTGAGGGATCAAGCAAATAGCTAAAAGACCCCCATTTTGGTCCATTTCTTATCAAGGGCATTTTTATCATTTTTAAGGTCATGTTAGAATTTCCCTATCATTTTAGGTTATTATGAAAAAAAATGGAAGAATCATTAAAAACAAGAAAAAATCTAAAAAAATGCAAAAAAAAAAAAATGTTGATTTAGTTTGTGTTTAGGATATAGAACAATGGGATTGGGCTGGGTTTAGTTTAGGTTTGTGTTTAGGATATAGAATAATGGGTTTGGGCTGGGTTTAGTTTAGGTTTGTGTTTAGGATATAGAACAATGGGTTCGGGCTGGGTTTATATTAGGTGTCAATAGGTATTAGGCTAATGGGCTTGGGTTTGGGCTCAGGATATTGATTGTGTAATAGTTTTTTTTTTTATTATATATGTTAGGTTCGGTCATCTAGAAATGAGATCAAGTGGAGGGCATCTTGGTCTTTGGATTAGGGGTTAGAAAAACCCTAGAAAAAGATAAAGAAAGGAGGTTCGTGATTCTGAGGGGAGAGAAAAGAGAAGGCGGCAGCAAGGGGGAGAGAAATGAGTAAGAAGAAAGAGAGAAAATCAGGGAGAGATTGAGGAAAAGAAGGGGAAAGAGCTTCGGAGGCAGCTCATGGAGAGAAGTGAAAGCGGGAGTGAGAGGACTTTGGATTCGTGAGAGAGTATAGAGGGAGAAGAATTGAGGAAGAAGAAGTGAAGAAGGAAGAAGGTGGCGGTGCTGCTGTAAGGAGATGACCGAGAAGAGTAGGAGTTTAAAAGAGAGATAGAAATAGAGAGGGGTTTTGGATTTGCAGAAAAAAGACTATTGGGAGCCGTGAGAGTTGATTCTACCGGTGTCTATTGACCAGGTAAGCAAAGAGGATTGAGAGAAAAGAAGACGAAGAGGAGCCGTGAGAGCAGATAGAAATCAAGGGAGAAAGAAAGCCTGCGGTGGTGGCTGAAGGTAGAAGACGAGGAGCTGAAGAAAGAAAAATCATCGATTGCAGGTGAGTCATCTTCTTCTACGCCTTATTTATTTGTTGATTAATGCTATTTCCGCCATCATCTCTGTGCTTTGATTCGGTGCTCTCTCTCTCTCTCTCTCTCTCTCTCTCTCTCTCTCTCTCTCTCTCTCTTGATTTCTCATGACAGTTTATTATGATTCATTACATCTTTCATTGGTCCATGTCTCTTTCTCTTACAAAGATGGTTCCGAATGAAATCTGATTTCTGGTTTTAGTTTCATAGAGAGTGATGCTTCGGTTGAGTGTGAAGTGATAGCTAAGAAGGGAGAGTGGCAGCCACAAAAATGAGAAAAGAATAGTGTGGGAGAGATAAGGTTGAGAGCAGAAAAAATAGGAAGAAGATGGGATTCGGTGGTTGCAGAAATAGGGTTTTCACGAGTGATGGGAAAGAGAAACAGAGAATGGAAGAATAGAGAGGGGTTACTATGGAAGAATAGATGGGATTCTTTGACCTCGATCTTCGGCTTCCTATTCTTCCCAAACTCCCTATTTTCCATTTTCTTCTTCGTTCTTTTGCAACAGTAGTGTGATATGTTGATGTTTAGGAAATTCTACGGGGTTTGTTTCTCTTTACTTGATCCGATATGAAGGGGGTGTGGCCTTACTGTTTCTAATTCTTTTCCCCATTCAGTGGAGCTTTTGTGAGAGGGTATTTGATCCTGCTTTCAGATTTGGTTTTAAGCATGAGTATGGCTTACTGGCAATGTTTCAATGGAAGTTGAATCTGAGTTGTGTGTTGAGGTTGTTGTTCGGTTAAATTGTCTAGCATAGGTTCTTTGGTTGTTTCTTTCTTCTTAGATATCTCAGTTGGGATCCTATATTTAAGAGTTTTATCCTCTGGTTATTTTGAGATTGATTATGGTTAGAGGTTCTTCTGGTTCTTCTTTTGTTATTTCTTTTCCTTGTCTATGGAACCTTCTTGTTGAGATGTATTCTTGCTGTTTATTTTACTACTGAGCTTTCGGCTAGGAGGGTGTTTGAGTCTGGATGTTTTTTTTTATTTTCTCTAACTTCGGTTCGGAGAATCTGATTATGACAAGGTTGAGTTGAGGCTGATTCAGTATGTGTTGAGTTATTCTTATGTTGAATCTGGTTTAGTTGATGTGTCTAATGGTTAAATTTGTTGGGCTGGATTGATATATTTCTTGATGACAAACCTGATCTAGTTTATTGTGGTTTATGTGTTGTGATCGAACCCGGTTCAAGTTAAATTGGCTACTTTTATGGCAAATCTGGTTTGTGTTGAGATGCTTCCCTTAATGTTAAATCTTGAAGTGGTTCCCTTTGATGTCAAAGTCTGGTTTAATTCCATTTGGTCTCAATGTCAAAATCTGTTTGAGTTTGAGTCGATTTTTGTAGTCAAATCTAATTGTTTGGGTTGGTTTGGTTTATTATGTTAGTTAAGGCTGGTCTGGTTTGTTTGTTTCATCTCAATGCTCAAAACCAACTCGATCCAATGCTTGAACCAGTCCTTGTTTGGACCAATCCATATTTGAATCTGGCCTGAGATAATGCTTGGATTTGTCTAATTTTGATGTTCTATCTAACATCATTTTCGAATGTTATAAATCTGGTTTGGTTTTGTGCATTCATTAGACCGTGGTTTAGATTTCGAAGCATTATAGATACTGGACTTATAGGCTCAGATTGGGTTCAACCCCATAGTGGGTTTGGTTCATTTGTACTAGGCTGGTTCAACGCTATGATAGGGTAGGCTTAATTGTATTGGTTTGGTTCAGTCCTCTAATAGGTTTGGCTTAAGTGGGTTGATTTGATTCAGCCCCATAATGGGCTTGGTGTAATTGTTATGGGCCTGGTTTGATTGATTTATACCATAGGCTTAAACTTAATTCAGCCCATACACTAGGTTCAACCAATGTACTTGGTTTGGTTTTAAAGTAATTAGCTTGGTTTAAAGTACTTGGTTTGGTTTAATTGCTTGCTTCGAACATATGCTTGTCTAACTTCCCCATGTGTTTAATTTGATATGATCACAGGCTTAGTTAGTCACATCTATGCTTAGTCATTGCATGTATCCCCTCCCCCAGTGGTGTGAAACTTTAGGGTGACTCCAATGAGTCCATTCTTGTTGGGATTTCCAAATTCCATGTTGACTGGGGTGGGCCCCGCCTAGGCCATGGGCCTGCTCAACCATTAGTGTAAGACCCGTATTGAACTAACCGGTCTTACTACCTTATACCAGGTCTACCTATCATGGTCGAGCCACATGGACCAAGTGCGTGAAGGAAATTACAAGACCAGGTATGAAATTGACCCAAAAACAGTAAATTTGAGGGTAGGGTCGCATGCCTAAACAGGTAGGGTCGACCCCACCTCAATAGAGTCCAACCCATGACTTTTCAATACTAGGGTCGGATGACTTGAGACCCTAGGGTCGACGGAACCTGCGACCCTAGCATCGACCGTAGGATGACAGACTGAAACCGTAATTAGGAAACTTTCCTAATTTCAAGGGGACGCTTTTCTAATCTCAATGAGACTTATTTTGGGAGGTTTTCCTCTATAAATAGGATGTCCCTTAGCCTCTTTCACTCCTTTTGAAATCCTAATTGAAAGTGAGAGAAAGAGAAGAGAAGGAGAAGAGAAGGAGAGTTGGAGAAGAAGACTAAGGAGAAGAAATTCAGAGAAATATCTGAATCTCAGTAAGCTTAAGGTATGAATACATTCTCCATAAATTATATAAGACCCTATAATAGTTTATGAAGAAGGTAGGATCTAAGAGAAACCCAAATCATCCATCTATGGATAGATTCCAATAGAATCCATGGAGTAAATCATTGTAAACAAAGTAAAGTGTGTAACTTGGAGTTTTGAGCCATAAAACAATCATAGAATGAACTATAAAAGTAAGCCAAGGATCCAAACATGAAAGAATGGACTGTAGGATGAAATGCCGACTTAAACTACGTGTGGTAGCACCTAGGGTCGATGGATAACCGACCCTATGACCGACCCTACACCCTGAGGTCTCAGAAAACTGCTACCCTACCTGCGACCCAACCTGCGACCCTAGCAGTACAGTAAGCTTAAAACTGTTGGAATTAATTCTAATTTATCGACTTGTTAGGTTTTCCTAGTGATCTAAAAATGATTCTTAAAGCTTGAAAGAGGATCTACACTCAATCAAAGGTGAGGGAACAAGACCTAAACTAATTGGCTAATAATAAACTATTTTTATTTATTGAGTCCAATGCCATGACTGATTTTATGTGTGTATGCTTGTAATGTGTATTCAACATGTCATCCAATATTCCTACTATTAATGTTCATGCATATTTAATTTTGTTTATTTATAACATGATGATGATGATGATGATGCTAAGAATATGTATGTGAATGTATGTGTGTGGTTAGTGTGTTTGATGCGAGTGGAGCATCAGGGGGAGGACGTGACATTGTGGTGTGTCCTGGTCACCAGACTCTAGCTCTATCTCTACTCAAGTCTTGTCCACTAACATCATCATACTGCCATTACCTTAGCAGAGCTATTACATCGTAGGGCATCAGGGGAGGTGGTCTCGGACTGTGTAGTCTCTGACTCTGCCGGGGGGCCTTAGCTCTATCTCTATGGACGTATTGAGGGATGCTGGGGTGAGGCCTTGGATACATTGTTTGACATTAGGATTGGTTAGTTGCGAGCCCAGTTTGTAAGCCCTCGCCAATAGGGGCTTACGTGTTGGTATGGAGCATGTGGTACTTTAATGCCGATACCCATTGAGTACACTATTTCCATGGTGGGTGCATGTGGGATGGCAATGCCGATATTCATTGGGCGGCTTCACACACTCATGTATAGAGGTGAGGCGGCCACCGAACCTTTCTATAGCACATTGTAAACTTATATACCAGACCACTTATATGAATTGAATGCATGCATATGTTTGTTGCATTGTTTTGTTTGCTCACTGAGCCGTGATGTGTGCTCACCCTTTTCGAATTCAAATATTTTTAGTTGATGATGCAGGTATGACCGTGGAAGATTATATGAGTGCTCCCGCATTCGGGCATATTGCGGCAATGGACGCAGAAGATATAATGGAGACACATGATTCGTCATGCGAATGCAACACATGCGTTTTCGATTAGATTTTATTTGGATTATTGAATAAATATAATTGATTATATTATTTACTTATGTCTCAGTCAATGACAGATAATTGGTATTTTATTTATGATTATCACATTTAGATTCTCAGTTCATTTAATATTTAAGACTTTCGCTATTGTGTATCTACTCTGATTATGGTTGTAGATGTGTATGGTTTAAGCAAACGGACACAGCCTATTTGAGATCCTAGTTGAACTGTTGGTTTATTAGCGGTTCATCACACAATTCTGAATAGTGTAGAATTGGGGTGTGACAATTAGGGTTCGTCACATAATTGTTTTCCCCCCTCTCAAAGAAAAATATCAAAAAAGGAAAGAAGAAAAAATACAAAAAAAGTGTCATGTTTGCATGTTTTCAGGCGATGGTTGGGATCATGTCTGATCTCCAACCTAGCCATTATCTAATTTTGTCTGTAGCCTGAGGGCATTTTGCCTCCCATGTTTAGGAGTTGGTCTGTGGACCAATCACTTTCAGAATGTTACTTTGCCTTGCCGAGTGCGAGGAGTCGAGGTCCGAGTACCTCCTGAGTGATGCCTTGCCGAGTGCGGGGAGTCGAGGTCCGAGCACCTCTTCAGTAATGCCATGTGGGGTCCAACAGCCCGTTAATTGATGGGAACTACGTTTGACCTGATTCTCTAAGGAGATACGTAGGCAGCGGGAACTGGAGAGAACTCTGAGTAGTTCACCCTTCGCGCACGGTCACACGTGCTTCCTTTGTCAAGGGAGCACCTCACACACAACCACACCCTCGCACGAACTATGTTTGGCCTGATTCCCATCGCACAGGGATACGTAGACAGCTTGATTTCGAGCTCGGTCATCCATTATCTGTTGTATTTTCTATGTTATTCATTCTTTTAATTCATTATTTGTTTATTTATGATTATTTTATTTTTTTTATCCATTCATTTGTTCATTGATCCATTTATTGTCTGTTGACTTGTATTTTATTTTTCAAATCTATGTAGCGGCACCCTAAGTTAGAACACCTTAGAAACTTGATCTAGGGTTCCCCATTTGCCTAGTTAGGGTAAATTGAACAACCTGAACATACATAAATTTCAAGAATGTAGGAAAGGATAGGACAGAAGGAAACCAGTCCATTGACCGGACGAGTTGGCTGCCTAACACCTTCCCAACTCGTAACTTGACACTTACCATTCTCTGGTAAGACTAGAAGTCAATTCATTGAGCATGAGTCATAGTGTCTCTCCAAGTGAGAGACCATTTATAGGTCCTAGACCTCATCTAGGTGGCGACTCCATATTTTACTTTATCCATTGGCATGGATGGATAAAAGTTACCAAGGCGAGAGCCTATTTCGATTTCGTGAAGGATATATGAAAATCCATTGTCCTCACAGTGGCGACTCCGCTGGGGATCATGTCAGACTCCAAATCTTATCCTTTCCTTTCCTTACACTCTTGTATGTTTTGGTCGATGTATTTTGTGGGTTTACTTGATGTAAATTATTGTATTTTTATTTCTTATAAATACGTGTATTTTAGCTTAAATGTTTACATTTTGTGTTTCCTATAAATACTCATAGCATGTTGTAAATACCTGTATGTTGTTTAGATGTAAATTCTTGTGTCTTAACTTCTTATAATACCTGTGGTTTAGTTTATTGTAGACTCTTGTATATAATATGTTGTAAATAACTGTTTTAGTTTGTTGTAAATACTTGGATGTTAGGTGGTTGTAAATACTTGATTGTTAATTTCTATTTTTGCATCTTGCATTGCATTTGTGAGGATGAGATCAACCAAACCTCGTGGTTAGTTGGAACGGACCCATTATGAATATTTTGGGCAGCCCTCCAACGAAGCCACAACCTTGATCTAGTACCTTCGGGTATATAAAAGGATGCCCGTACCTGTGACTCATTCCGTTTATACGGGTGATAGGTATATTTTGCATCCTGTCAAGGTAGCCTGCCGGTCCTATAACCACCTATCATGCATCATTTGACATAGAACCTACACTTAGGTCTCTACACTGACATTATCTTGGGGTACAAGAAAGAATAATGCTATAGACTTATGTCACCTATCACACCCAATTTGTGATAATCGAAACATGATTCGTTCTCCTTGTTGATACACTTTCATAGATGGCACAACACGTGGGTATGTGAAACTATGTTGATTACTCGGTATATTTTTGTCACCCGTTTGTCGTACCTTCTATGTTTGGAGTATCAACCTCAAGAGCAAACCAAGTAATTTATCATGAACTGATTATGTGATAGAAGAACTATCCATAGTTTTGTCCCTTCTTGGTGACCTTATGCTTGCTGATCGCTTGTATTTATCTTTCAAATCAGCATATTTTGTTCGAATTTTCTAGGTCGAACCAGTTTTGTGTCTTTGGATTCTGGGACAAAAGTGTAACTTGGTAAAGGTGCATGCTATCCATTATCCAAAGGTGCAATGCCATTTGATTCGGAAAATTCGACCAAAATATATTTGATTTGACTCATACTACAAGTGAACTAACCTTTGTTTGGTCGAGTCTCCTATAAATGGGCCTGTTTGTCTCTTCCAAATCCCAATCCAATTTCTCATTCTTCTTAACCCATTAATTTTCCAGTTACAATCAAGTCGTCTAAGTCACCATATCTTCAAGAGCCGGACCGTCCTGGGTTAGAAGCCCCTGTTCTAAGAGACTTTTTAGGGTTGTCTATCCTCCATCAGTCCCTACACCTTCCCGAGCAGCGGCAAGTTCTAAGACCAAGAATCCAGATAACAGTCAGAATTCCTTAGAGGCCATGGATGCTCGAATAGCCAGAATGGAAGATATGATGATCAATCTGACTAATTTCATACAGACTCATCTGCCACCGCCTTTGCCAACTGAACAGCTAGATCAAGGCAGCAGGATGCAGACTCCTCCCCCCAATCCTCCACATGTTCCTCCACCAGCTCATGGTGTGTATAATGGGGGAGGGGAAATCCCACAGCGTCCACCTCCAGCAGTAGTACAGACCACTGTAGAGACTCAGGAGCTAAGGAGCAAAATAGAGCTCCTGGAGCAATCTTTGAAAGGTATGAAGGGGTTTGAGAATCAGATGGTAGACACAGAAGGCCTCCTTTTCTTTCCAAAATCTCGACTTTCGGACAAGTTTAAGTGGCAAGATGAGAAGTTTGACGAGACTGGGGATCCCCGAACCTACCTGAGGTTATTTACTGGATTGTTAAAAGGGGGCAAGAACTTTACTGATGAACAATTAGGTCAAGCCTTCCAACATTCTCTAAGGGGAAGTGCCCTTTGCTGGCTAAAGAACCTAAGGCCTAGCCAAATCCGGTCATGGGCAGATATTCATAATGCTTTCATCGAGCAGTACTCATACAATACCGAGATTGAGACTACTCGAAGGCAATTGGAAACTTTGGTTCAGATGCCAGGTGAGAGCTTTACTGCCTATCTTACAAGGTTTAGAGCATTGGCTGCACAAATATGGGACCATCCCCCAGAGAGAGAACAGGTGGCCATGATGATGAAGGGGCTCCACAAGACGTACAAGAATTATATTTTTGGTCAGGGCATCCTTACCTTTGAGGTTCTCATTGTAGTAGCGAAATAGGTGGAAGACATTATTGCTCATGGGGAAGAGCTCCCTAGCAAGAAAGAAAAAGGTACATTTGAAACTGGCGGTAGTAACAGCAAGAAGCCCTATTCCCCAAGACCGTTCAATCCCAATCCTACCCCTATTTCTAAGGGTGTTGTTGGAGTAGCTACCCAAGCCCCAATTGTGATCACAAGACAAGAAAATTTCGCCCCGCCATACCCTCAGAAACAACCAAGACAATTCACTGATCTTGGCATGTCGAGGACGACAACTTTTGAGAATTTGTGCAAAGTGGGATTGTTGACACCTCTCGAAGCAAAACCCTTGTCGGAAAACAAGCGGAGATGGTTTAATCCAACACTCTTCTGTAAATACCACAATCAGGCTAGACATGATGTTGAAAACTGCCCTCTTCTAAGGCATGCCATCCAAGACCTACTCGATGCTGGGAAATTTGAGGTCAGCAAAGCGCCCCTCTGTGACAACTAACCCATTGCCTCACCATACAGTCGGGGCCATTGAAATTGATGGAAGTCACTTTAATCCAACGAGCCTCATTAACCCGCTGAATGGTCAAGATCATCTGTCCAGAGGACGACCACAAAGCTTCGATCAGGAGAGTGACTGTTATGTCAACATGATCAGATCAGATGAAGAGTATGAGGATGAATATGAAATTTTCATGTCACAGCGAACTGAGGGAGGAGTGGTAGTTGCAGAAGAAGAGGAATATGAGATCTTCGTTCCCAGTCTTTTAGATAATGAGATAGCTACGGCAAAGGAGGAGGAAAATAAAGATGAGTATGAGACTTTGATCCCTCAATATTAAAGAAATGAGGTGGCCATTGCAGAAGAAGAGTATGAGATTTTCATCCCAGGCTATTCAGTGGCAGTTGCAGAAGAAGAGGAATATGAGATCTTAGTTCCCGGTCTTTCAGAGAATGAGATAGCTGCGACAAATGAGGAGGAATGTAAAGATGAGTATGGAACTTTGATCCCTCAATATTCAAGGAGTGAGGTGGCCGTTGCAGAAGAGGAATATGAGCTTTTCATCCCAGGGTATTCAGAAGAAGCAATAGCAGGTGCAGGGATAGATGATCATGAAAGCTATGCCCTACAATCTCCAAGGGAGAATGTAATGAGAGAAGAAAAAACAAAGCCCTTAATCATTTATATGTCTGACGAGGAGCAAGATATTGCACAAGTAGGTGTGAATGATGAAGAATTTAAAATCTACATCCCTGGGAGGGAGGAGTCAGTGGCAGAAACTAGATCTGGCAAGTCATATACACCAACAGCTCTGAGGGCAGAAAATTTGGCACAGCAAGCAAGGCAGAAAGAACAAGGACAGGGTGGCAAGCAACCAGAGCCTGAGAATGTAGTCTTGAAACAGTTGCAAAAGACCCAGGCCAATATTTCCATTTGGGGTCTCCTTATGGCATCGCCAGTTCACAGGGAAGCCATTCTGAAATCACTGGCTAGCATCCAAGTCCCAATCACTACTAACCCTGACCATCTGGTCTCTTTGATTATCGGGTCTCAGGCGGTGAACTCGCTAACATTTGGGGATCTGGACCTTCCACCAGAGGGCAAAAGTCACAACAAAGCCTTGTACATCACAGTTGCTTGCCGAGACAACACAATCCTTTGGTCTTGATTGACAATGGATCTGCTCTGAACATCTTTCCCCTTCAGACTTTCAAGCATTTGGGTTTCTCAGAGTCAGATTTGACACCTCTGAAGCATGGCGTAAAAGCTTATGATAACACTAGGCGAGATGTCCTAGGTGTTCTTACTATCGGCATCACTATTGGGCCAGCTGTCTTTGAGATTGAATTCCAAGTGGTTGATATCCCTGCCTCATTCAATATGTTGTTGGGAAGGCCATGGATACATGCAGCTGAAGTACTTGTCTCCTCTCTACATCAAAAGATCAAATTTTTGCACAAGGGTGTGACAGTTACCGTGGCGGCTGACCCAGGGGCTATCAACATGTTGGCTCCACTGAGTCAGAAACTAGAGACGGCAGTGGTCCAACACTTGATGCTCGATTGAGTGGCTTTCAAATCAATACCATCAATGCTACCATGGATCAAGAATCATCAGTAAAGCTCCCGTTCTTCCTCGAGCAATTCCTCAAGATATCTTACTTTTCGGAAATGGGTTTGGGCAGAAACCAACAAGAGGTTGTCAATGCATTATTTGCTGTCATCAATGAGCATGGGTTTGGTGTGGGATATGTTCCAAATGAAGAGGACCTGAAGCTCATCGAACAGAAAAAGCGAAAGGCAGAGAGCGCTTTCATCTGGGCAGAAAGAAAGAAATACATGAATAGTGATCGATTCTATGAGGCAGCAAGGTCACCCAACAGAAAGGGCAGCCAAGAAGTGAAGAGAGTGCAATTTCCAGAGGTGATAACATATGGGCAAAACAACCAACAGTTGGATTCAGTTATGGCCTATGATTATTTACAGTGAGGCAGCCTTGATCGAGAACCAGTTTCGTACTTTCGGACCCTCAATGGATATTTTGTTAAGGAAGGAGAAGACTTCCCCTTTTGTGGATTTCCAGGGCCATGGTTTGATGAGATTACTCAGAAGCGCCTCCCAGGGTTTGAAATTTTCTTTGACTGTATACTTGACTGGGTAGAAATTGAGAGTGCTTGGAAGAAAGATCAGATGAAAAAGCCAGTGTCTGAAGAAGAAATTGCAAACCTCAGCAACCTTTTCCAGGACAACGTAATGACCCTTACCAGCGACAACCTGAATGGAGTTCCGACCCCACAGCAATTCATTACCCCTACTATTGGAGTCCTCCCTAACTGGAGTTATCCAGATAAGTTTATGTGTCCCAACCTGCTACGCCAGGAAGTTGATGGGTTGGCCATGTCTGGGCCTGAGTCTGTTAGGTCTGTTACAAGTACAGAGTCTGTCATTGATGTTGAGTCTGTTGTCCCAGATAAGACCTCATCTGCTGTACTTCTTTTGGATGATATTAATGAAATGACTTCTTCCGAGTATATTGTTTCTTCCACTTCCCTTTACCTTATTAATTCTGATTCTAATAATGATCTTTGTGATGAACCCTCACCTGAATTTTTGCAATCTCTTAAAGCTTTAAAGGAACAAAAGGCCCAACCTGTCTGTGAAGACTTTAAGATGATCAATTTAGGGACAACTGAACAGCCTCGTGAAATAAAAGTTGGCATAACTCTAAATGATCACGAGACTGCCCAGTTGTCTGATCTATTAAAAAAATTCCATGAAGTTTTTGCTTGGTCATATGATGACATGCCGGGTATTGACCCTGAAGTGGTACAACATAGAATTCCACTTTCCCCTGGTGTGAAGCCTACCAAACAGAAGTTGAGACGCCTCAGGCTCGAGTGGACATTGAAAGTTAAAGAAGATATAGAGAAGCAACTGAGTGTAGGATTTCTTGAGGTTTGCAATTACCCTGAATGGCTAGCCAATGTGGTCATTGTGCCGAAAAAGGATGGTAGGCTTCGTGTGTGTGTGGATTACAGAGGTCTAAATAAGGCAAGTCCTAAGGACGATTTTTCTTTGCCCAAGACTGATATATTGGTGGACAATACTGCCAGACACGCCCTCCTATCTTTTATGGATGGCTTCTTAGGGTACAACCAAATTAAAATGGCGCTTGAGGATAAGGAGAAAACTTCTTTCATAACTGATTGGGGAACCTACTGTTATACGGTGATGCCTTTCGGTTTGAAGAATGCCTGTGCCACGTACCAAAAGATGGCCACCACGGTCCTCCATGACCTGATTCATAAAGAGGTCGAAGTCTATGTTGATGATATGATAGTGAAATCGATCAGTAGAGAGAATCATTTCCAATCCTTGAGGGTATTTTTTGAAAGAATCAAGCAGTACAATCTAAGGTTGAACCCGCAAAAGTGTGCATTTGGGGTTACTGCTGGAAAAATGCTAGGGTTCATGGTCAGTTAAAGGGGGATAGAGATCGACCCATCTAAAATTAAGGCCACAATAGAAATGACTCCACCCCAAAATGAGAAGGAGATTAGAGGATTTCTGGGAAGAATCCAATACATCAATCGATTCATAGCGCATTTGACGGCCACCTGCGAACCAATCTTCAAGTTGTTGAGGAAAGATCAGCCCAAAACTTGGAATCCACAATGCCAGTTAGCCTTCAACCAAATCAAGGCATGCTTGGCGAATCCACCAATTTTGGTGCCTCCAGAACCAGGGAGACCACTGTTGCTTTATTTATCAGTTCTGGAAAACTCTATGGGATCAATGATTGCACAACACGATTCAGATGGCCGGACAGAGCGGGCGATATATTATTTGAGTAAAAAGTTCATACGTTATGAAGCAAACTATAAACCTTTGGAGAAAACCTGTGCAGCTTTAATTTGGGTTACAAAGAGGTTGAGGCATTATATGCTCTCTTATCGGATCATCCTAATTTCACAGATGGATCCCATAAAGTACTTGTTTGAGAAGCCAACATTAATAGGAAGGCTGGCAAGATGGTTACTACTTTTGTCTGAATTTGAGATCATCTATGCCACCCAGAAGGCTATCAAAGGAAGTGTCATCGCCGAGAATTTGTCTGCCCACCCAGTGGATGATTTGAAAAATCTGGAAGATATATTCCCGGACGAAGAGGTGCCTGTTGTTCAAGCCCAAGAAGGAGAGGTGGATCCCTAGGTGATGTTCTTCGATGGCGCTGTAAACCATAGAGGATGTGGAGTTGGTGTCCTATTCATTAGTCCTGACGGGATGTTTGTGCCCATTTCATTCCAGCTCGACTTTGAATGCACCAATAATATGGCTGAATATGAAGCTTGCATCATGGGATTAAGGGCAGCTTTGGCCATTGGAATTCAGAAGATGAAGGTGTATGGAGATTCTTCAGTGGTGATCTATCAGATTAGCGAAGAATGGAAGACAATGGATGAGAAATTGAAACCATACCGGCAGTATGCTGTAAGCTTGGCACAATTCACAGAAATTAGTTTTGAGTTTTCTCCAAGGGATTATAATAGATACGCCGATGCACTAGCAACTTTGGCTGCAATGATCAACTTTGAGGGTAATAAGAGAATGCAACCCTTGGTGATAGAGCGAAGAACGCAACAAGCATACTTGGAGGAGGTGAATGCCTTAACGATAGATGGGAGGCCCTGGTTTGCACCAATAGTGGATTTTATTAGAGAAAGGAAGTATCCTCCAGAAGCTTCTTCAAGGGAGAAAAAATTCCTTAGGCAGTACGCCACTCAGTTTATTTGCATGAAAACATTTTGTACAAGAGGTCGTATGATGGTGTGCAGCTAGTCTGTGTGGACGAAGAGCAAGCGCAGAATATCATAAAACAGATCCATGAAGGGATTTACGGACCTCACATGAATGCTCGGATGCTTGCCAAAAAATCCTTCGCCTAGGATACTATTGGAACACAATGGAGGCAGACTGCGGGGAATTCATAAAGAAATTCCATAAGTGCCATATTTACGCCAATTTGATACATGTCCCTCCGTCTGAGTTGCACACACTTAGTTCTCCTTGGCCTTTCTCCACTTGGGGAATTGATGTAGTAGGCAAGATCTCCCCGAAAGCATCGAATGGGCACAAGTTTATTTTAGTGGCTATAGACTACTTCACCAAATGGGTCGAAGCTCAATCTTACGCCAACCTCACGGAAGCCAAGGTTGCCAAATTTCTGCAAGAACACATCATATGCCGACATGGGACGCCTCATGAATTGATTTCTGATCAAGGGCAACATTTTCGGGGTAAAGTGCAAGAGTTGTGCGATAGGCTTCACATTGCGAGGCATAGGTCTTCTCCCTACTGTCCACAAACAAATGGGGCCGTTGAGGCAGCAAACAAAAATGTGAAGACCATCCTTCAGAAAATGGTAGAGACAACTGCTGATTGGGTTGACAAGTTGCCTTTTGCTTTGTGGGCTTATCGGACCTCAATTAGAACATCAACTGGGGCAACGCCTTATTCATTAGTGTATGACATGGAGGCTGTGCTTCCAGTTGAAATAGAGGTACCATCCTTGAGGGTCTTAATGGAATGTCAAGTCTCAGAAACTGAGTGGCTTCGGACCAGATACGAAGAGTTGAACCTGATAGATGAAAGGAGAATCAAAGATATATATAATATGAAGAAATATCAACAGAGAATTGCTGCAACTTTTAATAAGAAAGTTCATCTTCGCCATTTGGCAATCGGAGATTTGGTGCTCAAAGAGCAGAGAGCTCCAGTACATGACCCCAGGGGCAAGTTCCGTCCCAATTGGAGTGGACCTTTTGTAGTGATGGAGATCTTGCCAGGGAAGGTTGTTCGTCTCATAGATACAGATGGAAATGAGTTACAATATCTGACCAACCTTGAACAGGTGAAAAAGTACTTTGTATAACCTCTACATTAAAAAATAAAATAAAAAAGGAAAAAAAAGAAAAAAAAAAAAAGGAAAAAAGAAAAAAGAATGTTGGTTGGTTTGATTATAGATCATCTTGGAGCCTTACAGCGTGGTTGGCCTTAACATTCATTTAGGCCTACCCCCTCACTAAAGGTTGGTTTCATCACTTGATCATTGTTGGAAGAGGACTTTCTTTTTTAGCAAAGACTCTTTCTCCCGTCTATCAATCTGACGGTTTTCCAAGAGTCTCCATCATAAAGCCCTTCATTTCACATCATTTTATTGACTTTTGTGATATTGCTTCTTGTGAACATCACTCTTTTATGTGAGTACTGGGTTTATAATCTGGCTGAAATCTCTATATGTCACTCATCACTTCAGTGACGTCCAAAGATTTCAATAGCCCTTATTTTGAGCCATAAATGGTGATTCCTCAATGAATCCACCATTCTACATGATAAGCCCCTATTCTCCCCAATGGCGGACCCATATGGGCAATTTCTTATCAATCCACTTGGGCCTCCAGTATCATGCTTGTTTACGAATCTAGTTAGTTTAGGCCCAGACAGAGTCATGTCCGTTTCGACATACCATGCACAGCTTGTGAAGGTATACATGGATTGTGTTTTGGATGCCCTTAGTATGGTCAACATGACCCATTAGTAGTCCTTAACCTTAATATGGAGGTTGTGTCTCTTTAAATTTGCTTTTGGTTTGGTCTAACGCTAATCATTTGTTAACTTGTGTAGAAATGGATAAGCAATTACAAGAGTGGGCCCGTGATATGTCCCAGAATGACAAAGGAGCTTTGGCCAGTCTTGATTTAGAAGCCCTTTACCAACTTCGACATGTTAAAATCTGTCATGGTCTTTTGGGGGCGGCTTCCCGGTTTTGGGATCCTATAATGCACGTATTCAGATTTGGGAACATAGAGATATGCCCTACATACGAAGAGTTTCGTGGATGTCTTATCTTTCCTGCGCGAGAAGGGATCTTTTGCCCTCCATTCCAAGAGACTTTCGACCATGAGATCCGAGAATATTTTGGTTTGACCAAGAAGGAGGCTCTACCAATCATCAAGCTTGGCAAAACCGTTATCTCAACCATGGTCACCAAGTATGCCCACCAACAAACTTGCTCACGTTTGGGTCGTGAGTATCGAAGGAAGGCCTTTTATTTCTGTATGATTGCAAGGTACTTGTTGAACACGCATGAGCGCCTTTGCTCTCCAATCATCATTGATGTCATTAAACATCTCCATAAAGGTTTTGATATCATACCAACAATCCTGGCCGAGACATTAAAGGGTTTAGATAGATGGGCCAAGAAGGGTGGTCGCCTTTATACTGATACTCTCAACGGCTCCCCTTATCTGGTTGACTGAGAAACTAAGTATGTTTGCGCCTTTAGAGGTTTCGGTACTTCGTCCCGTCTATTATATGAAAAGAGCCAAGAATTCAGATTTTTACAAGGAACATAACTGGCCTGAGCGATTAAGAGCCTTGAAGGTCGATGATATCACATAGAGGAGCAAGTGGATGTCAACCCCATGTCCAGTGTTGAGAACCCGAGGAAATTCATGTGTACAAATTATGGGTCTGACTCACTCATCCTTCTATGTACCATCCCTGTTGTATCGTCAGTTGAACAGGTTGCCAAGTGTAGTCAGTAATATTACAGATGTCTCCCCTCATAAGGAATTAACCAAAGATTTTGTTTGGAGCATTGTAGATGCGTGGCATTATCGGGATCGTCCAGCCCCACCCTAATGACTACAGTAGCATCTACTGAAGAGATTGCCAACAGCTCGGGTCCTTAGTCAGATCTACCATGGACCCATCCATATTTGGCTATTCAATCATGGGTTTTGGGAACCTAAAATGTTTGAAAGAAATGTATATGTTTTATCAATACCTTTTGCGGAGGGTTCAGTTTATTTTCTAGATGATAATTTTAACTGGGTTCTTGACTTATTAACAATGATTTTAAAGTTCATCAATATCAGATTTTTAAGTCTTGAAGTGCCTTGAATCTTTGTGATTGTGCTGTCATGAGCGCATGCCCTAACTTGTGTTGGTTATCTGAAATTTATGGTCTACGGACATCACGTCCTTGGGGCACCTTGGTAGGTGATTCCATTTCATTGCTATCGGAAAACTTAGTCAAGTGTTCCGATTGTGTTCGTCAGATACCTTAAGGGGTGATTCTGATTTCTATTTACCGTCGGTACACTTAGTCAAGTGCTCCGATTATGTTTGTCAGATACCTTGATGGATGATTTTGATTTTTATTTACTGTCGGAACATTTAGTCAAGTGCTCCGATTGTGTTTGTCAGATACCTTGAGGGGTGATTCTGATTTTTATTTACCGTCAGGACACTTAGTCAAGTGCTCCGATTGTGTTTGTCAGATACCTTGAGGGGTGATTCTGATTTCTATTTATCGTCGATGCACTTAGTCGAGTGTTCCGATTGTGTTTGTCAGATACCTTGAGGGGTGATTCTGATTTCTATTTACCGTTGGGACACTTAGTCAAGTGCTCTGATTGTGTTCGTCAGACACCTTGGCGGGTGATCTGGTCATTTTTTCTCAAACACCTTGGCGGGTGATTTGAGCTTGTCAAAATGTCTAGTTAGATGTTTTGATTCCTATCAGAATGCTTAGTCAAGCGCTCTGATCTGATCTGTCTCTCATTAGCACCTAGTCAGGTATGCTGATTCCTTGACAGAACATCTAGTCAGAATGTTCTGTTTCTCATCGGAATGCTTAGTCAAGCACTCCGATTTTGCTCCTTTCTTCGTCGAAACATTTAGTCAGTGCCCCAATTAGATTCATTTTTCCTCGTCAGCGCCTAGTCAGGTATGCTGATTCCTTGATGGAACATCTAGTCAGAATGTTTTGTTTCTTGTCGGAATGCTTAGTCAAGCACTCCGATTAAATTCTTTTTTCCTCGTCAGCGCCTAGTCAGGTACGCTGATTTCTTCTGACAGAACATCTAGTCAGAATGTTCTGTTTCCCCACCTTTTCGTTTTGTGCAATTGTCCATGGACCAAAATGCGGTCTTTTCTTTTCTTCGCCCTCATTCACTATGAAATTTTGCCGAAGAGGGGTATTCTGTAAGACCCCCATTTTGGCCCATTTCTTATCAAGGGTATTTTTGTCATTTTTAAGGTCATGTTAGAATTTCCCTATCATTTTAGGTTATTATGAAAAAAAATGGAAGAATCATTAAAAACAGGAAAAAATTTAAAAAAAATGCAAAAAAGAAAAAAATGTTGATTTAGTTTGTGTTTAGGATATAGAACAATGGGTTTAGACTGGGTTTAGTTTAGGTTTGTGTTTAGGATATAAAACAATGGGTTTGGGCTGGGTTTAGTTTAGGTTTGTGTTTAGGATATAGAACAATGGGTTCGGGCTGGGTTTAGATTAGGTGTCAATAGGTACTAGGCTAATGGGCTTGGGTTTGGGCTTAGGATATTGATTGTGTAATAGTTTTTTTTATTATTATATATGTTAGGTTCGGTCATCTAGAAAGGAGATCAAGTAGAGGGCATCTTGGTCTTTGGATTAGGGGTTAGAAAAACCCTAGAAAATGATAAAGAAAGGAGGTTCGTGATTTTGAGGGGAGAGAAAAGAGAAGGCGGCAGCAAGGGGGAGATAAATTTTTGAGAAGAAAGAGAGAAAATCAGGGAGAGATTGAGGAAAAGAAGGGGAAAGAGCTTCGGAGGCAGCTCACGGAGAGAAGTGAAAGCGGGAGTGAGAGGACTTTGGATTCGTGAGAGAGTATAGAGGGAGAGGAATTGAGGAAGAAGAAGTGAAGAAGGAAGAAGGCGGCAGTGCTGCTGTAAGGAGATGAGTAAAAGAGAGAAATCAGAGAGAATATAGAGGGAGAGGAATTGAGGAAGAAGAAGTGAAGAAGGAATTTACCCAAAAAAAAAAGTGAAGAAGGAAGAAGGCGGCGGTGCTGTTGTAAGGAGATGACCGAGAAGAGTAGGAGTTTAAGAGAGAGAAGAAGTGAGAAGGCTGTCAGCCTGTTGCTGCGGGAAGATAGAGAAGAGAGGAGACAGAAATAGAGAGGGTTTTGGATTTGCAGAAAAAAGGCTACTGGGAGCCGTGAGAGTTGGTTCTGCCGGTGTCTATTGACCAGGTAAGCAAAGAGGATTGAGAGAAAAGAAGACGAAGAGGAGCCGGGAGAGCAGATAGAAATCAAGGGAGAAAGAAAGCCTACGGTGGTGGCTGAAGGTAGAAGACGAGGAGTTGAAGAAAGAAAAATCATCGATTGCAGGTGAGTCATCTTCTTCTACGCCTTATTTATTTGTTGATTAATGCTATTTCCGCCATCATCTCTGTGCTTTGATTTGGTGCTCTTTCTCTCTCTCTCTCTCTCTCTTGATTTCTCATGACAGTTTATTATGATTCATTAGATCTTTCATTGGTCCATGTCTCTTTCTCTTACAAAGATGGTTCCGAATGAAATCTGATTTCTGGTTTTAGTTTCATAGAGAGTGATGCTTCGGTTGAGTGTGAAGTGATAGCTAAGAAGGGAGAGTGGCAGCCACAAAAATGAGAAAAGAATAGTGTGGGAGAGATAAGGTTGAGAGCATAAAAAATAGGAAGAAGATGGGATTCGGTGGTTGCAGAAATAGGGTTTTCACGAGTGATGGGAAAGAGAAACAGAGAATGGAAGAATAGAGAGGGGTTACTATGGAAGAATAGATGGGATTCTTTGACCTCGATCTTCGGCTTCCTATTCTTCCCAAACTCCCTATTTTCCATTTTCTTCTTCGTTCTTTCGCTACAGTAGTGTGATATGTTGATGTTTAGGAAATTCTACAGGGTTTGTTTCTCTTTACTTGATCCGATATGAAGGGGGTGTGGCCTTACTATTTCTAATTATTTTCCCCATTCAGTGGAGCTTCTGTGAGAGGGTATTTGATCTTGCTTTCAGATTTGGTTTTATGCATGAGTATGGCTTACTGGCAATGTTTCAATGGAAGTCGAATCTGAGTTGTGTGTTGAGGTTGTTGTTCGGTTTAAATGTCTAGCATAGGTTCTTTGGTTGTTTCTTTCTTCTTAGATATCTCAGTTGGGCTCCTATATTTAAGAGTTTTATCCTCTGGTTATTTTGAGATTGATTATGGTTAGAGGTTCTTCTGGTTCTTCTTTTGTTATTTCTTTGCCCTGTCTATGGAACCTTCTTGTTGAGATGTATTCTTGTTGTTTATTTTACTACTGAGCTTTCGGCTAGGAGGGTGTTTGAGTCTGGATGTTTTTTTTTTATTTTCTCTGACTTCGGTTCGGAGAATCTGATTATGACAAGGTTGAGTTGAGGCTGGTTCAGAATGTGTTGAGTTATTCTTATGTTGAATCTGGTTTAGTTGATGTGTCTAATGGTTAAATTTGTTGGGCTGGATTGATATATTTCTTGATGATGAACCTGATCCAGTTTATTGTGGTTTATATGTTGTGATCGAACCCGATTCAAGTTAAATTGGCTACTTTTATGGAAAATCTAGTTTGTGTTGAGATGCTTCCCTTAATGTTAAATCTTGAAGTGGTTCCCTTTGATGTCAAAGTCTGGTTTAATTCCATTTGGTCTCAATGTCAAAATCTGTTTGAGTTTGAGTCGGTTTTTGTAGTCAAATCTAATTGTTTGGGTTGGTTTGGTTTATTATGTTGGTTAAGGCTGGTCTGGTTTGTTTTGTTTCATCTCAATGCTCAAAACCAACTCGATCCAATGCTTGAACCAATCCTTGTTTGGACCAATCCATATTTGAATCTGCCCTGAGATAATGCTTGGATTTGTCTAATTTTGATGTTCTATCTAACATCATTTTTGAATGTTATAAATCTGGTTTGGTTTTGTGCCTTCATTAGACCATGGTTTAGAGTTCGAACCATTCTAGATACTGAACTTATAGGCTCAGATTGGGTTCAACCCCATAGTGGGTTTGGTTCATTTGAGGCTGGTTCAACGCTATGATAGGGTAGGCTTAATTGTATTGGTTTGGTTCAGTCCTCTAATAGGTTTGGCTTAAGTGGGTTGATTTGATTCAGCCCCATAATGGGCTTGGTGTAATTGTTATAAGCCTGGTTTGATTGATTTATACCATAGGCTTAAACTTAATTCAACCTATACACTAGGTTCAACCATTGTACTTGGTTTGGTTTTAAAGTAATTAGCTTGGTTTAAAGTACTTGGTTTGGTTTAATTGCTTGCTTCGATCATATGCTTGGCTAACTTCCCCATGTGTTTATTTGATATGATCACAGGCTTAGTTAGTCACATCTATACTTAGTCATTGCATGTATCCCCTCCCCCAGTGGTGTTTAGGGTGACTCCAATGAGTCCATTCTTGTTAGGATTTCCAAATTCCTTGTTGATTGGGGTGGGCTCCGCCTAGGCCATGGGCCCGCTCAACCATTAGGGTTCGTCACATAATTGTTTTCCCCCCTCTCAAGGAAAAATATCAAAAAATGAGAGAAGAAAAAATACAAAAAAGGTGTCATGTTTGCATGTTTTCAAGCGATGGTTGGGATCATGTCTGATCTCCAACCTAGCCATTATCTAATTTTGTCTGTAGCCTGAGGGCATTTTGCCTCCCATGTTTGGGAGTTGGTCTGTGGGCCAATCACTTTCAGAATGTTACTTTGCCTTGCCGAGTGCGAAGAGTCGAGGTCCGAGTACCTCCTGAGTGATGCCTTGCCGAGTGCGGGGAGTCGAGGTCCGAGCACCTCTTCAGTAATGCCATGTGGGGTCCAATAGCCCGTTAACTGATGGGAACTACGTTTGACCTGATTCTCTAAGGAGATACGTAGGCAGCGGGAAGTGGAGAGAACTCTGAGTAGTTCACCCTTCGCGCACGGTCACACGTGCTTCCTTTGTCAAGGGAGCACCTCACACACAACCACACCCTCGCATGAACTATGTTTGGCCTGATTCCCACCATACAGGGATACGTAGGCAGCTTGATCTCGAGCTCGGTCATCCATTATCTGTTGTATTTTCTATGTTATTCATTCTTTTAATTCATTATTTGTTTATTCATGATTATTTTATTTTTTTTATCCATTCATTTGTTCATTGATCCATTTATTGTCTGTTGACTTGTATTTTATTTTTCAAATCTATGTAGCGGCACCCTAAGTTAGAACAACTTAGAAACTTGGTCTAGGGTTCCCCATTTGCCTAGTTAGGCTAAATTGAACGACCTGAACATACATAAATATCAAGAATGTAGGAAAGGATAGGATAGAAGGAGACTGGTCCATTGACCGGACGAGTTGGGTGCCTAACACCTTCCCAACTCGTAACTTGACACTTACCCTTCTCTGGTAAGACTAGAAGCCAATTCATTGAGCATGAGTCATGGTGTGTTTCCAAGTGAGAGACCATTTATAGGTCCTAGACCTCATCTAGGTGGCGACTCCATATTTTACTCCATCCATTGGCATGGATGGATAAAAGTAACCAAGGCGAGAGCCTATTTCGATTTCGTGAAGGATATATGAAAATCCATTGTCCTCACAATAGCACGATCCAATAATTTTTGATGGATAACACTCTTCATGAGGTCATTGGTTTAGAGGATTCAAAAGAAGTTTGGGCAAATTTGGAGAGGAGGTACAAGTCTAAATCATTGACAAATCGATTGTTTTTAAAGAAATAATTATATGGCCTTTGCTTATTAAATGGAGTGAAATTTGAGGTGTACTTTGACGAGTTCAACAGGATTCTGACGGAGTTGTCTGCTCTTGATGTGAAGATTGAAGAAGAGGACAAAGCACTTCTCCTATTGGCCTTATTGCCTCTTTCATTTGATCACAATTTGACTACACTGTTGTTTGGTAAGGATATTCTCAAACTTGACGATGTTATTACTGCTTTGCTAATGAATGAGACACAACAAAAAAATAATGGTGATGGGACATCAGAGGAGGGTAATGCCTTGTTACAGTTCATGATCAGGGTAGAAGAAAATCAAATGGGAGACAAGAATATGGTAAGAATAGAGGTTGTTCCAAGTCACAAGGTCGCAAAATAATTTGTTATTATTGTAATGAGGAAGGTCATATAAAGAGAAATTGTCCAAAGCGTAAGGAGGATAAAAATAAAAAAAAAGACAAAGAGAGTGGAGAAAAATCATCTACACCTGCTATCATAGAAGGATGGAGTAATGGAGATGTCTATTTCATTACTTCACTAGGTACGGACACTTGAGAGTAGATTTTAGATTCGGGTTGTTCATTTCATATGTATTCAGTTAGAGAACAGTTTACTACGTATCATGTATGTGATAAGGGTACGATTAGAATGTCAAATGATGCTGAAAACAAGATTGTCGAGATTGAGACTATACGGATTCGCATGTTTGATGAGATTGTACGAACAGTAACTGAGACTAGACATGTGCCGGATCTAAGAAAGAATTTGATTTCATTAGAAACATTGGATTTGAGAGGCTACAGGTGTTTATCTAAAAGTGAAGTTCTCAAGATCTCCAAGGGGCCATGGTTGCTGTAATATTCCAGTTCCTAGGTATTGGTTAGGGTATAGGATCAATACGAAAGGGATTTTGGTAGTTTATCGATCCTAAACAAGATAGTGGTTTAGATAACGGTTCTGTGTATTATAATATTATATTATATGATGAAATACCTTAGAAAAAAAAAAACCATTCATTGTTGGTTGGTCAAATGGGCCACTGAATGAGAAAGTGAGTGGGTAGAATTTTAAGTATATATTAATAATAATATAAAATAGTTTTATGCCTTTGGCCTGACTGACTCCTAATGTGGTATACATATGGTATACGCATGCTTTGGGCAGCTCAGCAATTGAGCTGCCAAATGTATTTTTATGGCCTGCATCTGTAGGGACAGGTGTGTGGACCTTTTTGCAATAATATTATGGCTCAAGGGCCTAGAGAAAATTATCATGTAGTATTGGGGGTTAGATTTGTGAATATCTTTTAAAGGGTGGTTAGTAAGTTAGTTTAAGTATGATTTAATTGTTGTAAATCAAGGACAGATTAGGGATTTTCCTAGTTAATCAGGTTTTAACCTTTTATATATAAATGGGAATGATAGTGATTAGCTCATTTTTACTCCTATGGCTCTTATACGTATGTGAATAAAGGTTATAGGAAAGACTTAGAAATGAAACGAAAAAACAAAAACAGAAATCAGCAAGGAGGAAGAGAGGTTTAGCAAGATGATGGAGAAGAATAAGCCGAATAGAGTAAGTGATTGAAGTATCACTGCAGCTGAGCTGCTGTGAAGATAGCTCAAGAAGAAAAGCAAGAAGGAAGGCAGTCTTACCTGATTCGGTTGGAAGAAGAAAAAGCAGCCTTGCTGCTGATTTTCGGTCAAGGTAAGAGCTGAAATTAGTTACATACCTGAGTAAACTTACTGAAAACAAGTAAAATGAATAGCAATTTGATTAGAACTATGGACTGAATAATGTTTAATTCTTGAGTTGAAACGGTAGCATATTGCTGCTAAATAATGGATAGAATATTCTAAGTTACTGAATTGTTTGAATGTCTAAAGAGTTAAGAGATTGATGAAATAAAATGAAGTGTACTGCTGTACATAGCATGGTTGGACAGCAAGCTTATTTGGACCTATGAATGGACGGATAACATGTTTTGTTAGAAAACTGTGATTAAATAATAGGGAACTTCTGCTGTGTAGAACAGCATTGTAGCAAGCATTAGTAACCAAAAAAAAATATTAATAATAATAATAAAGAAATAATGACCGAAGGCTTGATGTCTTAAATGGCTAATCTATTAGATATGAATACTAAGAATTAGGGACCTTGGTTTGATGAAATACAATACCAAAAACACTAGACAGTAGCAGGATGAAGTGTTTAAGTTTATGGTATAAAAAAAAAAAGAAAAAAAAAAAAAGAGGAAGCTATTGCTATAAAGGACAGCAGTTTAATAGCTATTTATTCTATGGTAATGTGAAAGAATAACTTATCGTGTTTTAAAGAGTAGTATGAATAGGTATGGAGCTGAAGTTCCTTAGGTGTTGTGTTCATGAGGAGTAATGAATTATGAGCAACGAATATTGAGTACCCTATGGGTGTTTAGATAAATGAAAGGATTGTTTCAGACCTGAGGTTATGTTGCGTAAAAAGAAGGTTGCAAGGAAAGGGGATGAGTGAGGCCCAACCACCTTAGTGAGCAGTTTTCAGGAAATGACCATTTTGCCTTGGCTTCTACCAGGGCATTATAAAGAAAAATTAGATGGACTTCTTAGACATTTATTAGAGTCATTTAGATTAATACTTTTTCGAGACAATTAGGATAATTATTAAGAGAATTTATGTGTAATGTTATTGATCAGACCAAGAAAAGGCTGAGGCCAAGGAACTGAGGAAAGACTTGAACGAACTTCTACACATAGCAAAGGGGAAAGAGATAGACAATACACCAAGTGAGAAATATATCCATCACATGATGTCTAGTGTTGTGTGATGTAAGTTCTGAGTGTATATGATCTGCTCTGCTCTGACTGTGATATTATTACCGTTTTATAAATTACATCACTACAAATGTTAGTGTGACTGTAATGTGTACTGAAAGTTATGTTTCTGTGTGATATTGAGTTCTATTCTGTTTAAGACATTATACTGTTTTGTTAAATTTTGTTATTGTAAGTGATACTGTTTCCGTCACCATATTAATAATATTGTTATGTTTCATAAATCTCAGTTACTGGAAGTATTGCTGACACTACTATTGCACTGCTGTTACTGTACACTATACTATCAAAGATATTAACGTCACTGAAAACTATTATGTACCATACTGTTCTGTAAGAAAATTAATAAAAGAATTAAGAAAAAATTTCATCTAACCCCCAAAAACTATGTCAAATTCCACCTACTACCTAATAGTTTCCAGAAAATCTAACGGGCCTCATTTAACTGACAGACTTGACTGAATATGTAAGTGGACAGTCTTGCCCTTTTAATTTGAAACTTTAAAACATTAAAATGAGATAAAATTACTAATTTATCCCTTTCTATTCTTTTTTCTTTCTCCAAATTTCTTTTTTTCTCTATTGCAATTCTATTCGGTTCAGATCCCTAATATCATATCTCCATCGTCTCTTCTCTATTGCGATTCGGTGACTCTCCAGTTCGAAGCTTCGGTATCCCGTCGGCAACATCCAAAGTCCGGCTTCGACAACATCTTAACTACTTACTCTCCATTTGCTTCTGCTGGTTCTGTAACTGATTATGTGAGCCCAAACAGAGTCCCACAGATTAACAATGAACTAACCTTACTGTCGAGGAATCGACAAAAGTTCTGTCGGCTGTCGACTGTCGGCTGAACCCACTCCTTCACTGTGAGGGAATAACTAAAGATTCAATTCATAACTATATAATGTTTGTAGGCAACTGACTGTGGTAATTTCATATTAGGGTTTCATACCTGAAGATTGGGAAAAATATACAAATGGAGGTTTGTGCAATCTCTGATAGGGGGCTTCCGATCGTCGTTTGATGTCGAATCTTTGCCCTAAAATATCTAGAGCTTCCTTCCTACCTCGTACTAGAAGAAAGCAGACTCTGCGGATTTCTTCTCCTTTTTACAGAGAAGCAGAATCCATCGTCGGCGAAGATGGTTCACTGTAGTTGTCGCAGCTAACTGCTGGTTAAATAAAGCACATATTGCTGGTTGTCGTCGCCGACTACAAATGGACAGCACCCTGTAGTTAATAAGAGGGTTCCACCGTTGATAGTCGTCGGGGAAGAAAAGTTTCGAAACAGGGTTTTTTCTTTTTTACTTTTACTGTTGAAGAAGAATATTTGGTAAGTAAATGTATTTTCACTTTGGGGGGGGGGCATTATCGTCTTCTACTACAGGGAAAAGGGCAATATTGTCCTAATATTTGCAACTAACGGGACTATACTAACGGGTGGGGTCTATTTGACTAACGGTGAAAATATTTTGGATGGTAGCTGAGACATTTGAAAACCTTTCGGAGAGTAGATGAGACTTTTGAAAATGTTGGGGGTCAGATGGAATTTGACATAGTTTTTGGGGGTTAGATGAAATTTTTTCAAGAATTAAATAAAAGAATTAAAGTATCCATGGCTACTGCCCCCTCTCCATTAGGGTTATGTAATGAATGGAAATGTGTTACCCTTACTATACCATACCTTTGGGCTTACTGTTCAGTGCCTCCGGGCTTACTGTTCAGTGCCTCTGGGCTTACTGTTCAGTGCCTCCAGGCTTACTGTTCAGTGCCTTTAGGCTTATTGTTCTGTGCGTAACGGATCCAACACTTCAGTTCATAGTTCACCGCAGTAGCCACATGTCTTTCTATCTGGATTCTAATCTGTAAATGATTGCATGCCATGTTCTTGGTCTACTCTAAGAATGTATAATTTTGCTATGCTTTGAAGATATTCCTTAAATTACTATGTTTTTTTAAATTTGATGATGCATTAGCTATTGTGTGATTGTTATGTTTCTCACTGAGCATTTAGCTCATTCCTTTATTACCATGTGGTTTTCAGATGGTACCACAGTAGTCCCAGTTGAGCCGTCTGGCTCTGTAGAAAAGAAAACTCAGTAGATGATCATAGTTGAGCCCAAGGGGGCATCAAATGTAGAAAGGAAATGATGTTTAAAGTGTAGAAAAGGAGAAAATGTACATGTACTTTTGTGTAGTTAGTAAGCAAAGTTGATGTAATAGTATTTTGTAAATACCGTTCCACCACCAGTTAATGTATTTTATCTTCCACTGAATGTTTGCAATGTTGTAATTTTATGTTTTTAGGAAGAGTAAGTTTGAGTCATCTGCCTCTTTTGATCTTGGGTATTTTAGTCTGGTAATGCTTGAGACCCCGAGCTTAGGGGCGTTACAATTGTGATGCGGGAACAGATGGTTGGAAATCTATACAGATTTGCAGGGAGTCTTGAAACAAATGGTGCTTCTATTGGAACTTAGGCAAGACGTACAGATAAAAGACAGAGACTGCAGGAAGCTCAAGTTGTGAACAAGTGCAGATCTGGGAATAAGCGAGTTTTTTTTGCTTCGAATTTTGTGAGTGGAAGTGACCTCTCCATTGATGCTATAGTAGTGGGAGAGGTGGAGTCACAACACATCGTATGGCAGTGAGCGGTATGGGACACCTAGCTGGGGTGTGGGCTATGTCCATTTGGGTGTAGCGGTTTGGCAGAGACGATGGACATGTTTACAAAATCAACATCAACGGGTTCTTTTTCAAGGTGGCTTGTAGAATCCAAGCCAAGTAGAGATTTGTTGGGTTATGTCTTGTATTTTGTGGGGTCTACACAATTTTAGAGTTGTATTTGTATTAAACTTTGGGTCTATTACAAGTACGGGGGTAAACTTGTAATTGTATGGGATTAAGGTTTTTAAGGATCCTATATATTATCTCTATTAAAAAAAATCCTAGGTAAGGTCTGAGCAAAGGAGAACACTTTGTCAGGTAGAGAAAAGTGTAAAGTTTTCTTGTGAACAATGAATTTCTCTGTTTCTTTGTGGTGAAGGTAGGCATTCCAGATTAGGTGTTGAACCACGGTAAATCCTGTGTTGTGTGTGTTTATTTGATCTTCGTTCTTTTTCCCTTGGTTGCGCTTTCATGCCTAACTGTCTTTTCAATCAATTCTCATTGATCTTAGATCTGTATGATAGGCTCCGATACTAACTATTAAACTTTTCTAGATCTAGGGTTCCAACCAAACGCATGACACTCCATACATAAACCCTAGAATAGAATAGAAATAACAAAAAGATGATTTACTAAGACATACATGTGTGTTGAAGATTGTGTAAGCACCCCATTTTTGTCATCCCTATCTGAACAAAGTCTTACTAGAGTGTAAACAGCAAAGTAGGAGAGATGAGAGAAAGTTTGAAAAGTACAGGGGAGGCGAGTGAAACTCTCTAAAAAATGACAATCGATCAGCCCCAGCAGTGCTCTCTATATTCTTTTGAGAAGAGCTGAAATGGCCCCTAGTGTCCAGGAATCTAAGTGAACATATATGGCAAGTTGTGAATCCCAATGCAATGTTTGAATTTTAACTGCGACTTGGACACGATTTTCGGTGGGCCCCATAACAAGGTCATGGGTTGCAATCTGCATGGATGCGTACGTCTTGGAAATACCTTTGAAATGAGACCTGAATCGCTCAATTCTGATGTCAAATGGAGATATGACAATTTTAGTATAGGAATAAGAATAAGGGTATTTTTTGGAAGATTAATAATATCCAAGGGCTTGCATGTAAATTATCATAATTTTAATTATTTAAACTTCATTCTCATATCTTGCTCATTCGACGTCCAAATAAAGTGATTACAGTGCCATTATTCTTCATTTTTGTGCTGTATAAAGTGGACGTGAAAAATCTAGAACAGAAGTCTCCTAGGATCCCATATGGAACCGCAAGCCGATATGCCCGCTTAAACTTCAATTCCTCATAATTTTATTATCCGACGGCCAAATCAGGTGATTCAAGTCTCAATATGTTTCATTTTTGGTGCTCTACAAAGTAGATGTAGAGAATTTGAGGCAGAGGTCTCCGAGGCATCCCATGTAGAGTAGCTAGCCGAATTATCATAAATTGGCATGTTTAAACTTCAGAAATTCATAAGTTAACCATTTTACATCCAAATGAGGTTATTTAAGCTCCAGTATTTCTCATTTTTAATATTCTACAAAGCGCACATAGAAAATTTGAGGCAGAGTCTGTTAAAAGATTTCATGCGGAATGACAGCGGAAATGGCCCATGAAATGATAGAGAGAGAAAAACCAATCTTGATCCAACCCAGCTTAATCCATATCAGTTTAACCCAGTCAACTCATGTCGGTCCAACCCAATCAAGTCAATCCAGCTCAGTCAACCTTGACAAACCAGTTCAGACCCAACCAATCTAGTCAGGTCAAATTCAAACCATCCGGACCAAATTGATTCAATCCATGTGTATGTTTAAAGTGTATATCATATATATTGATACATTACATATATTAAGCATTACATATATATATTATGTATAATATATATTGATATTATAAGGAAGGGAGAGAGAGAGAGAGCTGTGGTGCCCTAATCAAGGGGGGGTTCACTAGGATTTTCGGTTAGGCCAAAGAGAGAGAGGGAAGGCCACCTGGCCATGAGTCCCATTGCCAAAAGAATAAAAAATAAATAAATAAATAAAAGGAAGGATTGAGGAGAAGAATAAGGAAAGAAGAGAGAAAGTGACCGTGAGATATAAAAGAGGGTTGGGGATCGATTTTTAATTAAGAAAAGGAAACTCAAAAATAGGAAAAAAGGAAAGAAATCAGGAGAGAGGGAGTGGAGAAACTTGGAAAGAAACAAAAAAAGGAAAAAAATTAGAAAAAAAGAAAGAAAAGAGAGAGGAAACTCGGTGGGGAGAATTGGAAAAAAGAAAAAAAAGGAAAGAAATTAAAAATAGAAAAGAGAAATCAGAGAGTCGGGAAGAGAGTCTAAGAGAAGGAGAGAGTCTAAGAGAAAGAGAGAAGATGGGAGGAAGAGAGAAGAAAAAAAAAAAAAAAAATTCAGAAGGAGAGAAAAAGAGGAGAAGAACCCAGGAGGAGAACTTAAAGAGAGAAGGCAGAGAAGATCAAAGAAGAAGAGCAGTGGAGAAGAAGAAGAAGACGCAGAGGAGGGAGAAAGATATTGAGGTATGCACATCTGATTACCTAGTGGCATACCTGTTACCATCCCCATTTATTGTCAAAGCCACCATCGACTTTACCATCTGTCGCAATCACAACTTCCATCCGTGAGACCTCCACATGAACCAAGCCTAAATCCTCCATCACCGAACTCCTGGTTTTTTTTTTCCAACCTACTGCCTTAATACCACCAAGCTCCACCAAGTACCACATTATACCCGCTCACCATCACCCCCACATTGCCATAGATTGAGTGAATCTTATGTGATTCAATTCAACCACATGATCTGAATTTAATGAGATTGTGTAATTAAATTCAATCACATGATCTGAATTTAATGAGATTAATTCAATCATGATTTGAATTATAATGCAATGAAATTCCACCGTAGGCTTGAATATCTAATGTGATTGATCCGACTATGGTTTGAAATCTAATGTGATCAATATATCCTTATGCTATAAATTTTTTATATGATTGATCCAACTATGGTTTGAAATCTAATGTGATCAATATATCCGACTATGGTTTGAAATCTAAAGTGATCAATATATCCTTATGATTGATAAATTTTATGTGATTAATCCAATATGATCTGAAATTTTAAATTGATTGATCCTTATGCTTGAAATTTAATGTGATCAATACATCCATATGTTTGGAATAATAAAATTGATTCGATCATACTTGGAATTTTAATGTAATTGATTCGATCATGATATGGAATTTTGATGAATTTGATCCAATTATGGAATTTTTGATGAAATTAAAAATTGATCCGATCATATATGGAATTTTAGATGAAATTGATCGATCCCATATGTTTGGAATTTTGATGAAATTGATCGATCTCATATGCTTGGAATTGTGATAAATAATATTGGACCATTGATCTTTGGATTTGATGAGATTAGATTATAGCCATTGATCTTGAATTTAATATGAATAAAACATGACCTTTGATTTAAGTTTTTTAATGTGAATGAAATCTAGACAATTGATGATTGAATTCAATGTGATTAAAAATATGATCATGTGATGTTGAATTTTTACATGATTAAATCTTGGTCATTGATCTTGGAATTTGATGTGAAATAAATCTAGCCATTGATCTAGAGTTTCAAATATGATTAATTTTGAGCGATTGGAAGATTGATTTTTATTTAGATCATGAGAGAATATTAATTGTAAGCCATTAGATGTTTAATTTTGATTTGGATCTTATAATGAAATGAATCTAGCCATTGATCATGAGTGATATGAAATATGGACCATTAGATCTTGATCATGAACATCTTATTTGAATATGAACCATTAGATTGACATCATGAGTAATATAAATGAATCTGGACCATCGGATTATCTTGATGATTGATGTAAAGGAACATGAACCGTTGGATCTTGATTATGAATGATTTAGAGAAATTTGAATGGATAGATTATTATTTGGAGTGATATGAACCATTGGATCTTTATTGTGAGTGATTTTAAGTGATATGAACGATTGGATTACCATATTGAGTGATTTGAACCGTTGGATTATCTTTTTGAGTGATTTAATTGAATTTAAACAGTTGGATTGACTTCATAAATGTTTTAAGTGAATCTGAACCATCGATAAAATATGATCTTGATCACATTGATGATGATCGATTATATCAAATCTAAGTAGTCGATCAAATATAATCTTAGTCACATTGTTGATGATCGATGCTTGATCAATGCTCTCACATGTTTGCTGCTATATTGATTCACATGCTTTACTGTCATACTTGAGATGATATATATTGTTATCTCTTACCATACTTGAATGATATTTATTGTTGGCAATAATTTAATTTTTACAACACCCTAGTCGAACTGCCATGTATGTACACCTAGAAGACATATTAGGTGTGGGGATGTGCATGTAGGCACCCACATTCACGGGAAGGGTAAGAATAAAAATGATAAATTTTAATCAAGAGATATGAAGCCTAGCCCAATAAATGCCAAATTAAGGTTTTAGGTCAAGGGTAGCTTAGGACGATACCTACCCCTCAGCTCATTTTCCTCTAGGAAGTAGAGAAATAGATATGTGTGATGTGAATCGAACCATAGAGCATTTAGGTTCCACACCCTGATATTGAAAGAAGAACATGAATAAATCAATCTTTCGAACTACGTGGATTCTGATTCTTAGGACAATACCCTAGGATAAGTAGGTAGTTTGGAAAGATTCCCAAGTTCCATACTTTGATCTTGAAAGCACACATTAATGAATTGAATCTTTTGAAATACTCAGATCATGTCTAGAGGGATAAATTCCCGAAGGCATACTCATACCCTGTCAAGAGGGATAGATTTTCGAAGAGGTAGTCAGACCCAGTCAAGAGGGATAGATTTTTGAAGACGTACTCAGACCCTATCAAGAGGGATAGATTTCCAAAGGCATACTCAGACCCTGTCAAGAGGGATAGATTCTCGAAAATATACTCAGACCCTATCAAGAGGGATAGATTCTTGAAGACATACTCATACCCTATCAAGAGGGATAGATTCCCGAAGCATACTCAGACCCTGTCAAGAGGGATAGATTCCCAAAAAAGTACTCAGACCGTATCAAGAGGGATAGATTTCCGAAGATGTACTCAGACCCTGTCAAGAGGGATAGATTTCCAAAGACGTACTCAGATTCTGTCAAGAGGGATAGATTCCTGAAGATGTACTCAGACCCCGTCAAGAGGGATAGATTCTCAAAGGCATACTCAGACCCTGTCAAGAGGGATAGATTCTCAAAGACGTACTCAGACCCTGTCAAGAGGGATAGATTCCCGAAGGCATACTCAGACACTGTCAAGAGAGATAGATTCCTAAAGGCATACTCAGACCTTGTCAAGAGGGACAGATTCTCAAAGATGTACTCAGACCCTATCAAGAGGGATAGATTCCCGAAGACATACTCAGACTCTGTCAAGAGGGATAGATTCCTGAAGACGTACTCATACCTTGTCAAAAGAGATAGATTCTCAAAAACGTACTCAAATCTTGTTTAGAGGGATAGATTCCCGAGAAGATGTACTCAGACCTCATTCAGATAGATTCCCAAAAGACATACTTAAATCTTGTCCAGATGGATAGATTCCCGAAGACATATTCAAATCCCATCCAGAGGGATAGATTCTCAAAGGCACACTCAGATCTTGTTTAGAGGATAGATTCTCGAAGGCGTGACCACATTCTTAGTTCCTTTAGGTTATCCCTATCTATCATCAATCTTTCCATATCCATCACCCATCACAACAAATTACGTTGTACCTGATTTTTAAGACCTCTGAAATACGCAGGCAACTTGGAAGACCTCTCCAAGTACGATACCATATCTTAGAATCCTTAGGTCCTCCATATCCACATCCATATCCATATCCATATTTAGTATCCATATTCACTTCAGTTCACATTAAGCTATCTCTAGATTCAATCTCAATCATCATCAAGCATAAATTTAAACTTGAATAATTGAATCTAAGAAAGCTTAAGCATAAACCACATTCATAAATCTTAATCACATTCCGTTCAAACTACGTTATGGACTTGATTCTCAGGATTGCAATACGTAGGCAATTTGAGATATCTTGGACGTCTTAGATTCAATCCATCACCGAACCATCTTCGGTTCGATTCATATATATTACTTTGTTTGTTTATTTATTTTTGAGAACATGTTTGACTGAACCTAGATTAGAAGAATTTAGCAACTTGACATAGGATCCCCCATTAGCCCTAGTCATCATCCATTGACCATGAACAATTAGAACCATAGAGTCTAAGGAAAGTAGAATCACATAGGAGGCTGATTTTTGGATCGGACAGCTATGGGATCCTAACACCTTCCCAAACTATACCTTGAACGCTTACCCGTTCTCTGATAGATCAAAGCCGATATATGTTGGGTCTAATGAATCAATAGAAGTCTTTTCTTATGATAAGACTACATTTTTATAGGTCCTAGACCTTAATCTAGGTGGCGACTCCATAATCATTTTTTTGTCCATCAAAGATGGGTGGAAGAGACCTTTTGTCCTCACAGATTGCTTTTCGCCTGTTCCTTTGTTCGAATTTTAATCTGAGTCTTTTATAGCCCATTAAAGATCCCCATCTATTTGCTCTACATTTGGGTGCCAAGAAGAATAAAATGACATGGGTTGTGGGGACTCTGAACCTAGTATTTATAATACTATCTCAAAACCTGGACCACCTCAACGATGGACCAAATTATTTCTAACCTGTGACAAACCAGACCAAAACTGGTTAAACTCATAATACAAACTCTCACTTATCAATGGGCTAGGTAATTAATTAAACCCATAATAAGATAAGGTAGCATTTCTTCTTCGGTGTTCTGTGGGATCAATGCCTGTGAGATGTTTTTCAAATTTCATAGAGTAGGCTTTGTAAGACCCGTGCGCAAATCCCATTATGGTCTGACCATTTTGGGCATGTGTCGGGTCTTTCCACCTGCGAACATATCGTATTGACATGACCGAAGACGATGACATACCTGAGGTGACACCAATCTATTAGTTTGAACCTCTCATGTCATTAGTATAAGACCCGCACGCCACGAACCAGGTCTAACCTTACGTTCTCGTGTCGTGACCGGTCTTCCCATCATAATTGGCTCAAGTGAACCAATTATATGAAGAAACCACAAGATAAGGTAAGTCACAAGTCAAATTTAGTTGTTGTGGTTGACTGGTTAAGTTTGTATGGAAGCAAACAGTCAAAAACTAAAAACCAGTAAATTTTGGACCTATGGTGGCATATTTGGGGGCTACGATTGCACCTATGGTCGACCGTAGTGAGACCATGTGACTTATGGTCACATGTCTTGGTGGTATGGTCGACGGTTTATGCGACCGTATGATCGACCGTAGGAACCCAGAACCAACTCTGTGTTTAGGAAACTTTTCTAATTTGAGGAGGACACTTTCCTAATTGAAAGAGAACTCTATATGGAGGTTTTTCCTCTATATAAGGGACGTTCCTTAGCCTCTCTCACTCTTTTAAAACCCAAATTGAAACTCTAAACCTAAGAGAGAAAGAGAGAGAGGAAGAGAAGGAGAAGGAGATTTAAAGAAGAAGGCTGAGAGAAAGGTTTGCAGAGAAGAGTTCTATCTCTCTACAACAAGCTTAAGGTGTGGACTTGACTCTGTAGGATAGATCAGATAGAATAGGTTCCTTTCCATCAAGTTGATGTGTTAAATCTAATATAACGATTTTGGTTATGGAATTTCTAAGCAAAACCAAAGAGAATAGGATATGGTTAATGGATGAGGGATAAACTAAGAATATTGGCCTTAGAATGATCATTAGGGAGGACCCCATTGATGATCCAAGAGGAGGAATTTATGTGAGAAGTAAAAATCAACCAAACTACGTTAGTCGCAGCTATGGTCGACCATAGGATGAGAAAGTATCGACCACAGCCATTCGGGAAGAATTCAGGAAACATACGGTCGCAGCTACCGTCGCATGTAGTGCAACCATAGGGTATCGACCATAGGTCCTACGGTGGCATATATTGCTACCATAGCATCGACCATAGCATCGACCGTAGGAAAACAGCAAGCATATTTTAAGACCAAACAAGGTTTTTGACTACTGTAACTTGGTAAACATAAACCCTAACTTACATACATTAATTATTTAGGTTCCTAATAGATTCAAAGTGACTTCCAAAGCTTGGGAGAGGAACAAGGAGAGGAACAAACATCGATCAAAGGTGAGGGAACAAGACCTAAACTAATTGGATAATAACAAGCTGTTTTATTTATTGAGTCCAATGCCATGATTGATTCTATGCATGTATGCTTGTAATGTGCATCTCACATGTCATCCAATATTCCTGCTATTACTATTCATGTATATTTAATTATATTTATTTATAACATGATGATGATGATGATGCTAGGAATAGGCATGTGAATGTATGTGTGTGGTTGGTGTGTTGGATGCGAGTGGAGCATCAGGGGGAGGACGTGGCATGGTGGTCTTTGACCTCATCACCAGACTCTAGCTCTATTGCTACTCAAGTCTTGCCCACTAACATCGTCGTATCGTCATTACCTTAGCAGAACTATTACGTCGTAGGGCATCAGGGGAGGTGGTCTCGGACCGTATGGTCTCTGACTCTGTCGGGGGTCCTTAGCTCTATCTATATGGACGTATTGAGGGTTGTTGGGGTGAGGCCTTGGATACACTGTTTGGCATTAGGATTGGTTAGTTACGAGTCCAGTTTGCAAGCCCTCGCCAATAGGGGTTTACGTGTTGGTATAGGTAGGGCATCAGGGGAAGTGTTGGCGGTATTTGATCCGGATACTTTAGCTCTATCTCTATTCCATGATGGGTGCATGTGGGATGGCAATGATATTTGATCCATTGGAAGGATTCACACACTCGTGTATAGAAGTGCGGTGGCCACCAAACCCTTCTATAACACATTGCAAACTTATAAACTAGACCAAAGATATGAATTGAATGCATGCATATGTTTGTTGTATTGTTTTGTTTACTCACTGAGCTCAAGTTAGAGAGCTGACCCTCGCGCGCGTAATTCTTTTTAGTTTCTAATGTTGCAGGTATTATGGTTGAAGATTATGTCGACATGCCAACATATGAACAGGTGGCGGCTATGGATGTACAAGCTTTGGAGGACTATTATGATTCGTTAAGCGAGCGTTTCAACTATGGATACGCTTAGTGTTTAACTTTCGTTTTTGGATATTTGTAATATGTATTAAATTATATTTTGGTTACTTGGAGATAACTGGAATATTAATTATTTATCATGATTAGACCTCAGTTCATTATTAATAAGACTTCCGTTATTTATGTTATTTACTCTGATTATTAATGTGGAATGTGTTTTGGTTTAACATGGTTGGCATAGTCTATATGAGATCCTGGTTGAACCATTGATTTATTGACGGTTCATCACACCATTTTGGTTAGTCCAGAATTGGGGTGTGACAATTAGAGTGCACGAAAGTGCATTAGGAGAAACCTCGGACCCAATCTATGCGACCCCTAAGAGCATAGCACGCATGCACTTAAGTTGACCGGCCAAAAAGGAGGTCTGATGCGAGACAGAGGTGGTGCGGTTAAACATTAGGTGCAAGCTGTGCTGCCACACCTCCAGGCACGAATTGGATTAGTAACTAATTGCCTATGGGTCCTGCCGATTTGAATTTCCTATCTTCTCTAAACATAGAAACTCTATTACCAACGGCCTGAGCATGGAAAGAGATGGAGGGAATCCTCCCATTTCCATTATGGGATCCTACACTTACCTAAATTATGAGGAGGTGATCCCATTCTATCGTGGAATGATTATGGGATGGATTCTTTCCTCCCAAATCCATCTACCAAGCCAGAAAAGCAGAGGCTTAGAGAAAACCTTTAACGCACGAAATTGAGAGAGAAAAGAGAAAGGAGAAGAAAGGAGGAAGCAGAAGAAAGAGAGAAAGGAAGCATCCTTCCTCTAAACACAGCCCAGCAAAGAGAAACAGAGAAGAAGAAGAAAGAGAAGGAGAAGGGAGAAGACAGAAACTCGCCTCTGCGAGCATGAGTTCGTCGAAGAGGTTGAAGGAAACGAATCCTTATAAGTATTCTCCCACTCTAAGATCTGAATTAGTTAATGAAAACTAAATGGTAACGATTCAAGTCAAGGATGAAAGAAAATAGTTTGGTTTACAGAAATGACCAGTAATGTTGGAAGAATGGAGTGTCACACCCCAATTCCGCACTATTCAGAACGGTGTGATGAACCATCAATAAACTAACAGTTCAACCAGTATCTCACAATAGGTTATCCTACATATGATAAACCAAAACACATTCCACATTAATCAGAGGTAATAAAATAAATAGCGAAAGTCTTATAGATAATGAACTGAGAAATCTAGATGTGATAATCATATTTAAGTAGCAAATTATTCTGTATCAACTAAGACATAAATAAAAATCAATTACATGTCTTTACTAAACCCAAATAATAAAAATAAAATCTAATCGAATACGCATGAGTTGCACTCGCAAGAGGAGTCATGCATATCCACTACGTCTTCAGTTTCCATTGTCGCCACATGCCCGTACACAAGAGCGTTCATATAATCTTCAACGGTGGTACATGCATCATAAACTAAAAGTATTCGAATTCGAAAGGGTGAGCACACATCACGGCTCAGTGAGCAAACAAAACAATGCAACAATACATATGCATGCAATCAATTCATATCTTTGGTCTGGTTTAAAGTTTGCAATGTGCTATAGAAAGGATAGGTGGCCGCCGCACATCTATACACGAGTGTGTGGAAACGCCCAATGAAAACGGCACCGTCGCCCCACATACACCCACCATGGACAATATACACCCCATGAAAACGGCATGGCTATACCGATTGTCCATACCAACACGTAAGCCCCTGTTAGCGAGGGCTTGCAAACTGGGCTCGCAACTAACCAACCCTAATGTCAAACAATGTATCCAAGACCTCACCCCAGCATCCCTCAATACACCCATAGAGATAGAGCTAGGGTCTAGTGACCAGGATGAACCACAATGCCACGTTCCCCCCTGATGCCCTACGACATATTAGTTCCGCTAAGGTAATGGCGATACGACGATGTTAGTAGACAAGACTTGAGTAGAGATAGAGCTAGAGTCTGGTGACCAGGCTGAACCACAATGTTACGTCCTCCCCCTGATGCTCCACTGGCATCAAGCACACTAACACTTGCTTAGTGGACATGACTTAAATAGACCATGGCACAATATACCCCGATGAGAACGGCATCAAAGTACCCGTTGATACCATCCCTACCCGCACCATGTACACTAGCCAAACACAAACATTCACATGCCTATTCCTACCATCATCAACATCATCATGTTATAATCAATAAATTTAAATATGCATGAACAGTAATAATAGAAATATTGGATGACATGTTGAATGCACATTACAAGCATACACGCATATCAAAATCATGGTATTGGACTCAAGAAGTAAAAACAGTTTGTTATTAACCAATTAGTTTAGATTTTGTTCCCTCACCTTAGCTTGTTAATAGATCATCTTCCAAGCTTTAGAATCACCTTTATAATGTTATTATATTGCTAGAAGACCTAACAAAGTCGATAGAATTTAATTAGAATTAATTTCGAATTTAAAAACCATTCTGTTAACTGAGGGTCGGAGGTAGGGTCGGAGTCATGATCGACCCTGGGTGCGACCCTCCCCCTAATCTGAACTTCCCGAACACTGAGAGTCGATGCTAGGGTCGGATCTGCCATCGACCCTAGGTGCGACCCTCCATGGTTTGAGTCGAAAATATCAGATTTCGTTCTCTCTTTCATGGTTGGGTCCTATGGCTTACTTCCACAATCCATTCTATACATGTTCTATGGTTTATAACTATACTTTATTCACCTACATAGTTTTAATGATCTCCTCCATGGTTTTCCATGAAAACCTAACCATGGATTGATGATTTGGATTTCTTCTAAGTCATATCCTCTTCATAAACCATTCTAAAGTCTTAAATAAATCATGGAAAATGTATTCATACCTTAGTTTTGCTGAGATTCAGAGTTCCTCTAAATTTCCTCTTTTTCCTTAGCCTTTTCTTCAAGTTTTCCTTCTCTTATTCTCTTCCTTCTCTTCTCTTTCTCTCAATCCAATTAGGGTTGTAAAAGGATTGAAAGAGGCTTAGGGATATCCTATTTATAGAGTAAAACCTCCCAAAATACGTCCCATTGAGTTTAGGAAAGGTTCCAATCGAAATTAGGAAGGTTTCCTAATTTTCGGTTCGTACTATTTTTCCCGAGTACCGAGGGTCGATGGTGAGGGTCGATGGGAGGGTCGGACAACTCATAGACCCTGCGACCCCTGGTTGAGGGTCGATGGGAGGGTCGGACCTGTCTATTAAGACATGCGACCCTACCCTCATTTTAACTATTTTTGAATAAATTTTCATACTGGGTCTTGGGTTTCTTCACACACTTGGTCCACTTGGCTCGACCATCATATGTAGACGGGTCACGACACGAAATGTAAGGTTAGACCGGGTTCGTGGCGTGTGGGTCTTACATGGAGTGTCTCCATAACCAAACTAAAGAGGAGAAAGAGTGATCCAGCACCCATGGCGGAGCCGTGAGCATGTAGGCCATTGCTCATGAATGCGGATCGTGGACAGTAGCATGCATGGCGCAACCAAAAAGGTAGAATCGAACCTTGGAAAAATAAATAATTCATCTATGGACTATCAGTGACTTAAGGAATGACCAGTAGAGACCAAAATCGTGATTCAAAAGCAAATCTAGAGGCTTGGAAGTCAGATCTGAAGTTTAAAACCAGATCTGTTATTTCTGCTATTTATTGAATCGAAACAGTATCCATACTGTAAGACCCGGACGCCACGAACTAGGTCTAGTCTTACTTTCTTGTGTCATGGCCGGTCTTTCTGTCATAACCTGCTCAAGTGAACCAATTGTATGAAGAAACCACAAGATAAGGTAAGCAACAAGTTAAATTTAGTTAGTTTGGTTGACTGTTTAAGTATATGTAAGCAAACCAGTCAAAAAATTAAAACCAGTAAATTTGGTTTATATGGTCGCATCGTATGGTCGACTAAGTTGTGACAGCACAATGTGTGGTCGCATGTTTTGGTTGTATGGTCAACGGATTATGCGATCGCATGATCGACCATAAGAACCCAGAACCGACTCCGTGTTTAGGAAACCTTTCTAATTTGAGGAGGAGTCTTTCCTAATTGAAAGATGACTCTATATGAAGGTTTTCCTCTATATAAAGGACGTTCTTTAGCCTCTCTTACTCTTTTAGAACCCAAATTGAAACTCTAAACCTAAGAGAGAAAGAGAAAGAGGAAGAGAAAGAGAAGGAGATTTGGAGAAGAAGGCTGAGAGGAAGGTTTTTGGAGATAAGAGTTCTATCTCTCTACAGCAAGCTTAAGGTATGGATTTGGCTCCGTAGGGTAGATCAGATAGACTAGGTTCTTTTCAAGTTGATATATGGAACCTAATACAACGATTTCAATTATAGGTTTTCTATGGGAAACCATAGAAAATAGCTTAGGGATAATGGATGAGGGAAAAACTGTGATTTAATGGCATAGAATGATTTTAGGGTGAATCCCATTGATGAGTCAAGAGGAGAAACTAGTATGAGAAGTAAAAAATTAACCTGACTACATATGGTCGCAGCTATGGTCGACCATAGGATGAGAAGAGAGTCGACCACAGCCATTTGGGAAGAATTCAGGAAATGTATGGTAGTTGGTACGGTTGCATATAGTGTGACCGTAGGGTATCGACCGTACGTCGTATGGTCGCATAGATTGAGACCATAGGATATCGACCATACGATAACAACAAATATATTTTGAGACCAAACAAGGTTTTCGACTAGTGTAACTTGATAAACTTGAACCCTGACTTAAATACATTAATTGTTTAGGTTCCCAATAGATTCAAAGTGACCTCCAAAGCTTGGAAGATGAACAAACATCAATTAAAGGTGAGGGAACAAAACCTAAATTAATTAGATAATAACAAACTATTTTATTTTATTTGTCCAATGCCATGAATGATTTTATGCTTATATGCTTGTAATGTGCATCTCACATGTCATCCAATATTAATGCTATTTCTGTTCATGAGTATTTAGTTTTGTCTATTTACAACATGAGGATGATGATGCTAGGAATAGGCATGTGATTGTGTGTGGATAGTATGTTGGATGCGAGTAGGCATCAGGGGGAGGACATGGCATTATGGTTCAGTCTGGTCACCAGACTTTAGCTCTATCTCTACTTAAGTCTTGCCCACTGACATCATCGTATCGCCATTATCTTAGCAGAACTATTATGTCGTAGGGCATTAAGGGAGGTGGTCTCGGACCGTGTGGTCTTTAACTCTGTCGGGGGGCCTTAGCTCTATCTCTATGGATGTATTCAGGGATGTTGAGGTGAGGTCTTAGATACATTGGATGGCATTAGGATTGGTTAGTTGCGAGCCTAGTTTGTAAGCCTTCGCCAGCAGGGGCTTAAGTGTTGGTATGGGTAGGGCATCAGGGGAAGTATTGGCGGTGTGTGATCCGAACACTTTAGTTCTATCTCTATTTCATGGTGGATGCATGTGGGACGACAATGGTGTTTGATCTATTAGACGGATTTACACACTCGTGTATAGAGGTGCAGTGGCCGCCAATCCTTTCTATAGCACATTGCAAACTTAAAATCAAACCAAAGATATGAATTGAACGCATGCATATGCTTGTTGCATTGTTTTGTTTACTCACTGAGCTCATGTTGGAAAGCTGACCCTCACGTGCGTAATTCTTTTTAGTCTCTGATGTTGCAGGTATTACTGTTGAAGACTACATGAATACGCCAACGTATAGACATATGGTGGCTATGGATGTGCAAGCTATGGAGGACGAATATGACTTGTCAAGCAAATGTTTCAACTATGATGACGCTTAGTGTTTAACTTCGGTATTTTGATATTTGTAATATGTATAAATTTTGTTTTTGTTACTTGGGGATAACTTGTTAAATATTTATTTATCAATGTAGACACTCAGTCATTATTAATAAGACTTTCGTTATTTATTTATTTACTCTATTTATTATTGTGGGATGTGTATTTGGTTTGGATTGTTGGCATGGTCTTATGAGATCCTGGTTTGAACCGTTGGTTCTCATGATGGTTCATCATACCACTGGTTAGTCTAGAATTAGGGTGTGACACATACCTTGGTGCAAACATGGATCCAGGAGCTCAAACTCCTTATGCCTATTGAGTAAAATATGGGAAACACCTTGTAGGAAGTTGGCAACCATCGGACCACGTTTCAACATGTGGTCGATGGGACGCATCGCACGACCTGCCAGTCATGACGTACAATCGATGCCATCCGCCGCACATCATTCCTATGTTAGATCTCAGCCAAACTTGGCCAGTGATTTCCTATAATTTATTCAGATTTATTTAAGGGCTTAAAACCCAGAAATAATATTTCTATGATAAGAAACCCCTTGTGCTTCTTGTTGGTTAAAGATAGGAATTGGTTTACTCCTTAAATAAATCAACCACGAACCACCTCTGTGATTTGAGGCCTTAAACCAAACCTACAGGGAATAGGCTACACCCTTGAGGTGCTGGCACAGACAATCGGTCATGCGAAACACCAGCCGCATGCTTAGCACCTGATGAAGTGCGGTCGATGTCGAGCCGCACGCCTTTTTGGCTGCTGCTCTTTTTCATGCTTGACCAGTAGTTCCTACTCAACCTTAGGACTCTTGTTAAGGCGTTAGAACACCCTTTGACTCCGTTAGAAGAAGTCCTTTTAGTATTAAGGTTAATAAAAGGTGATTTCTGACCTTTGAGTGTGTTGTCTTGTGGGAACCAACCTACTCTTCACTTATCCTGTGCGGACAGCAGATCTATCAGGTTAGAATTTCCCTTAAATTATGAACCATAACGAATGGAATTAATAATGAATCCCTAGGTGCTATGACATGACAATTAGACAATGAATAGTTGGCATGGATTATCAGATAAGTTACTAATGCTATGAATACCAGAACAATAAGCTAAAAGAGAAACTAAAATGAACGATTGGATAATATGTTAATGAAAATATACTACTTATGATTTTGATAGAGATACGAGGATTCTGGTAGGGAGATACTTGATCGGAATTGCAATAATTTACTCTCTATCTTTCGGTAAGGAAACTAAACCTCTTGGATGTGTATGTTTCTCTTATTTATTATGTTGTGTTGGTGTACTATTGATAACATGCTCTTGTGTGATAACTTATCATCCAATATACTGCTTTGTGTAATCATGCATATGCATCCTTTCGTTTGGAGTCAGCAGTGTCAGTAGGGATTGGAGGGTGAGTAAAATGGGACACTCGCTACCTTTCCACGAAAGCGACTGATCCATGTTTGATTCATGATGTCTGGTTAAGTTAGTAAGGAGGAAGGTGGGTGGAATGAGATGCTTGCACCATTTCTTATTGGTACTGCTTTGCATTGAACATATGTAACCTAGCCAAGTCACAATGTCCTATGTGACGATTGGACGGGGTTGAAAGCTTGGCGATGTTACAATCCAGTAATATGATTAATTAGATAGACATGGTTAGTTAAATTTAAATCACCCTTATAACTGTACCCCTAGCCATTAAGGGGTTACATAGTGGCATGGGTTTCATAAAGGGTGATATGAATATAACTGTGATGCTCCCCATGGATGATGTAATATGGATGGGCGGGTGAGTCGAAGAGTGGGATTATCACCTCCTCAAGCGACCGACGTAATATGGGCTTGGGATGATTTGCGAGCAAGCGACCAGAGTAATACGGACTTGTACCAAAACGACGGACCCATACTTGGGGTTAGTACTATACGCCGAGTGAGGTGGCATCATTCTGTGTAAAGACTCGTGCAGCCTGGAGACTCCATATGTGGGTTGCCTTGAGCTGACACTTACAGTTATATACCAGACCATTGTTGATAGTTGCATGCATTTGTTTGTTGCACATTTAATTTTCTTGCTAAGCTCGGTGGTTGAGCCTACCTTGTGCGCACAAACTATTTTTAGAGCTTGCAGGTCCTTTGCTCGATGCTTCGGGTAGTTGGCCATCCGGTGTGGAGGATGAGGACAATGAACTTGAGGAAGATGTTCGTGATCCTTGAGCATATTGTAGTGTGGTTCATGAGCATAGGCTGAGCTCATGTTTTCTTTTCTTAGATTGAGATTTATTTTATTCGGGTTTACGTTGGAATAAACTTTAAACAATGACCTTATTTACTTTGGGTTTGAATAATGACAGTTTAATTATTAAGGATTAGAGATATTTGAATAATTGTTTAGTTTGGTTTTGGAACCCTATAATATTTAGATGTCAGCTTATGAATAATTGTTTTAATCTATAAGTCTTCCGCTTCATAATCATTTTTCGGTTCCTTTATAAATGTTTTAATTGAGAATGAAATTTGGAGATGCTTGTGTTACTCTAAAATGTTTATAATAATGCTTAGGGTTGATTTATGGAATACTTTGACATACGTTCTTGGAAGGAGATTTCTTGTGCCCTGATAGGATGGAGAGATCTCGTTGCATTCCATACTACCGATACGTCGGGAACGGGGTGTGACAGGCTTTACTCTATAGGATGCTTCTTAGCCCTCTCTTCCCATTAAAACGATATTGTCAAGTTGTAATATTACGAATATTTGAATTGAAGAAAATGAAAACAAATGAATTACTTTGATAATCTTTTTCTTGAGTGGTCGATTACACGGACCTGAATCGTCTCCTATCACCCAACCGTATCAACTGTCCATCGGACAAACTGAAATGCTTGGCACACAATCCGATGCATCCCTAGACAAATGGCAGGCTGGGCAATATGAGAAGATTTTTATCCCAATTAATATGCTTACCGCGTTTAAATAGATAAGGAGTGGGAAGACACATTACACGGCTACACAAATTTTGAGGAGAAGAATAAGATTACAAGGGAGATAATTGAGGAGAGATGGCATCCGTTTTCATAGATTGCTGACACATTTTACATGTTGCTGAGCTGCAAGCTGAGTAGTGAGTCCAGATCCTCTCGTAATCACCCTCACACTCTTGGGAGTCGTTGATGGGTATGAGACTCATATTCTATAGGTGGATCACGGGTGTAGCAGCTATAGATTGAATGGTTGAGATGCCTTCCTATCTCATTCAAATATCAAAAGGGCTAGAGTATAAGATATATATATATATATATATATATATATATATATATATGGTTTTTCAGTTATTAAATATAATAGCATAGTATTTTGAAAAAATTACACACACCTCCCCTATAGTTTGCTTGTAACCCAAGTGTCTCCCAAACATTTCAGACAATTACAAAGACGTCCCCTAAAATCAAAATTATTTGCAAAATACCATAGTCTGTTAGTCATTTTCTGTTAATTGACGACGTAAATAGAAACTTTAAATTTTAATTTTCAAAATGCCCAAAATGTAAAGTGAAACGACTATTTTATCCTCACTAAAGAATGACCTATACTCTTGAGAAAGAAAACATTTCTTTCTCATTTCGCTTTGGTGAGATTATACTCAAGTGCCCGAATAGATCATACATGGAGAACATCGCCGGTGTTGATAACAAGAGCATAAGAAACCCATCGATTGTAGAGATCGCTTGTACCAATGTATTATGCAGACGACATCAAGGAAATCATAGATGAACCGAAGAAACAATCATAAGTCACACCAAGAACTAAAATCGACGGACAATTATTTCCAGATCCGAAATTAATTTGGGCAAAAGACAAGGGAGGTATGCAACAGTAACCTCGCTAGCAGGGTATTACTGCAAAAGTAACATTCTCTGTTTCCCTCTCTATTATGAGACCAACAAGAGGACTAATGAGGTGGGGAATCAATGGCAACAACTTTCATGGAAAAATCATCTGGTGATCGAGATATCCCCCCCCTCTTCCCTCAAAGGGTCCTTTTGAGCAGAGGCTTGAGGGGCCTAGGGTTCATGGTGAGATTGTGAGGACCTTTCGGACGGAGAATAACCTGCATCTTTAGAATGAGAGGATGGGGATGAGGTCTCCGAAGCTGATGAGGCTCTACAAGGTGCCTCGGATTTTGGTAATGGAGCTAAAGTACCGATACCAGGTATTTTTTTTCTTCCCCTCCTACTGGGAACTTTGTTCAGCTTGGCTTGGATGGTGGAGACATAGTTGCTAGGAAAACTTTAGTAACCCCGATCGTTCGAATGAAGAAAAGGTATGAAAGTTAAGTGAAATAGGAAGGTTTAAAAGGTAATTTCGAGAAGGATGTGCTTTTAAAGCACCCAAGGTCATTAAATCTATTTTTTTTTAAAAAGTAATAGTTGTAATTATTTGAAAATTTTGGGATGTACTAAGGTCTAAGGGTGTGAAATCTGGGCCCGATCCGGTAGCTCGGACTGAGCCGGACCGAACTGGCCTGAACCCTGCCCGGACCCAATCCTTAATGGACATATTTCGGGCATGGGCCTAGAATCCTTTTCGGTTTCGGGCCGGTTCAGGCTAGCCCAATGGGTGTCCCGTTAAGAGGACTGATCAAACCCCAATCGGTAAAGCTCAACCCAAAAACCGATAACGCCCAGAATAAACCCAACCCTAATTTATTGATTAACATCTAAGTATTTAAGGCTTTAAGCCTTAAGGCAGGAGTTGCTTCCTCTACGACGCCTCTTCCTATCTTCTCTGCGTGACTCTGCTCTTCGTCTCTTTCTAGTTTCCACTGTGATCCATGCACGACTCCCAGCCTCCCACTGCTCACTGCCTCACTCATTCACTGCTCACTCTCACTCCCTACATTTATCATCTTTTATTTCCTGCTTGCATCCACTCCTCCATCCTTCAATTCTGTCCATCAATAGCATTGGTTTCTTGTCCAGAATCAAAATATGTTCTCAGTTTTTATGTACTAAGTCTCTCGTCCAATATTTTCCGGACCAAGGAACATCCAATTGGAATTTAGCTCAAACAGGATTGCCGGCCAAACACAATTTATAAATTAGAAACTGAGAAATCTCAGTAGATAGGGTTAACCAATTAGATTAGGCTCCAATTTCAGTCAACGATTCTGTTCTGTTTATATATCTGGACTAAATTTTAGCATATTCTGATGTCTTGATTGTGACCGCATGAGATCTAGAACAATCGTATTGCCATAAGGAATTGTAATAAACTGTAACAGAATTGCAGTAATCTACTACTAGAACATATCTGAAAATTGATAAAAAAGTAAACCGACAAGGTGTGCAAGTGAGTTGATTTGACCTTTGAGGACTGGGATCCTCTGTAGTGAGGATCCCCTATAGTGAGCTGTAGTGAGGATACCATCCACTTAAAGTGGATCGGCATATATCCCGATGCACTTTGACTGCCTTGGGATATATGCCGATCCACTTTGAGTGGGTAGGATCCTCACTATACCGTTGGCCTCACTACAGAGGATCTTTTTCCTTTGACCTTAGCGTCTAAAAAATATATAGAAATGAAAATGGGTCCGATAAGCCTGGTAAGCCTGGCCCGTATCATGCTAGCCCGAAATCAGCCCGACAAGTCCAACTTGATAAAAAGCCAACACTGGACTGGCCCGTTAGTTATAGTGCCTAGTGCAGCCCACCCCAGTCCGAATCTTTAATGGACATGTTTCGGTCTGGACTTATAAAGGTAGACACTGTATCAGCTCAGACTGAAACCGGATTAGACCGGCCCGTTGACACCCTTGGATGTACTTAGGTTACGGGCAAACTACAGGGGAAGTACAAATAATTTTTCTTAATAATTTTTTTTTTCGTTCCGTTCGTGGTGGAAGCTGAAAAATATAAGCGAGGGAAGTTGACAAAGGGAGAGTAAATTCAAGAAGGGGAAATCAAGAATTTAGGGTCAAGAAATCTACTGAAGAAAACAGGAGTTGGGGGAACAAAGAATGAGAATGGAGAGTACATTTGTAGAGAGAGAAACGAGGTGATATATGTGGAATTATCTAACCTAAAAACTTAACCTATTAATTGTAGAGGTCCAATTAATATATGAGGTCATCCAAGGTCTTAGAAAGATATGTGAGATTATTTCTACTACTTTCCCCTCATGTTGCATAAATTAAAAAAAAAAAAAAAAAAAAAAAAACCTTCTCTCATTTTTTGCCCTTCTTTCATATGATAGTGTATATGTTGCACATGTGATCTCTTTTGAGTGAGCCCATTCAGATAAACAGATGTATCATTAACCTAGTGAACTAGATATAGAAATGCCAATTGGCATATGAAGTTAGCCAAAATCCTAGAGCTAATTTGTGTGAGATTATTTCTAAGACTATGTAAACAATTTTAGTTTTACCTAATACGATACTAGTCAAATTTGGGATAATGGTTTACTGAAGAGAAAAAAAAAAAAAAAAAAAAAAAAACTCCAGGATAATGCACATCCATGGATGTATTTTGGACCTAAATGGACTCATATTATCCCATATTAATGTTTTATATACAAATGTAAGTGACTAGGATAAGTTTATTAAAATTACCAAAATACTTTTAACTCTGGACTAAAAAGTCCACAACATGCCCTCATATTTTGCCCAAATTCTAGAATTAGGTTTTTTTTTTTTTTTTTTTTTAATAAATAGGACTAAGTGTTGCATTTGAAAAAGATATAAAGATGACTTTCTTTAGAACATTAAAGTGACACGTGTGGAGATTAGAGAAATTTTGAAATTTGAAATTTGAAATTGATTAGATGATCATGTGAATGGGTCCATTATAGGGTCATTGGATAATCCAACAAGTTTTTGGCTAATTATCCTCATTGTGAGGCGGGAGTCACAGAGAATCCATACGTCTTTCCTTTGACACTTAAAAATGAAACCCCAAAAAAAGATTGATGGGTCTCCTAAAATCTTATTCCAATCAAATATTTCCATTGCCCAAAAGAGGTATCCAAATCCTCTCCTCTCAGAGGTTCAAGAGGAGTGGTGACTGATGACCCCATTAGATGTCCGACACCTGGGGCTCGGGGGAGGGGTGACGACCCCGTTAGATGTTTGAATCCCAAACCTTTGGGAGGGGAAGATGTGGATCCCTGAAAGAGCCTTTCAGATGCAAAGAGGCATACATCAGCATTCTTCGTAGCGTGGCAGTGAAGGGATCTGATGGTAGACATCATTGGGTGCGTGTCCCGATCTCTGTTAGTTAAAACTCGTTTTAAACGCGTACCGTACTGACGTACTGTACTCAACCGTTTAATACGCGTATTGCCGTATTGATCTCAAAAATACTTTAAAATACTCCATACTCCAAGCCTTGCCGTTTAAAACCCGTTTAAAACGCGTACCGTACCGTACCTGTATTTTAACGTATTTTAACCTGCATCTTTAATAAATAATGAATCGATTAATCCCATATTGTTTAATATTCTTACTGCTTTCTACATGTAACCGATGTGGGATTAAAGGCTGCCACTTCCTCATAATTATTTATAAACTCATTACTTTAGTACTTGTTAGGATGGGGTGTGAGTTATGAGTCATAACAATTGTATATTGTAAGCCACCATTGATCTCTCTCTCTCTCTCGCTTTCTCCATATGGATTCATACTTAAAGTCTTGGACAAACATAAAATATCAATTAACTACTTGACTGAAGATGATAATTCTCACCATTTTATGACCAAACACTTCATAAATATCATCTGTTCCTGTTGATTTAGGTATGATTTTTCAATAGATTTACATGTTTCATTAATGTAATTATTCAATTTATGGGAGTATATTGTCGTTTTTTTCACCGTACCATATTATATCTGATCCGTTTAAAACCCGTACGGTCCGTTTTTGTTTTTTTGCCGTTCTCGAAATGTTTGACCGTTTTTTTGACCGTACCATTTTTTGTTTTGCTCCGTTTAAAATCCGTTCCGTCCCGTTTTGTTTTTTTGCCGTTCTCGTTTTAATTAACTATAGTCCCGATCATGTCCCGGCCGTCGGATGCTCATTGCCGCACTTTGGAGGATCTTGAACCTGCGAAGAGAACTTGTGCTTACTTGATGAGGGTATTTTAGTAATTAGATATCCAACTATTTAAAGCAAGTGGGGCTGCCGGCTTGGAAGCAGCTGTGGAGGTAGGAGAGAGGCTTGGAAACTGGCTTTGGAAGATTATATAACTCAGGTACGGTCAATAGCCTAGCAGGTTTGGAACTCTCGAGTCTCTCGAATCTCGATCGATTGATCGACCCTTCCTCTGCCACTCAGAAAACCGAACGAAACGTAGCCGTTAGGTTTTTTCCTCTTAGTTTTCAAACTTGTAGCGGGAAAATAACTGTAAAACCTTCCATGACATTCAAGCATTTCGAGTATTCTCTTCGATTTCATAGTGTGCAGGTATTCGTTTGAAGAAGAAGAAGAAGAAATGGTCGGAAACCGACCTTCATTACTGATTCATGATTTCTTGGGTTTCGAAGAAGGTTTTGTAAGTTTTCATGTTTTTTAGGGTTTTAGGGTCTTCCGTTTTGAGTAATGGGAAGTAGAGACCCTGTGTCGCCCTATAACCTGAGGTCAGCAAATTCGTTTATTGGGAGCTCGTTGCACGATCTCAATACTGTCGATGCTAGGCCAGGGGAGATTGATGGCATTAGTGATGTGGATCGTGATGGGGTGACAGAAGATAGCTTGGATAACGACGATGAGTCCAATTCTGTTGTGAGTTTGTCTCTTTGAGCTTTCCCCTGTTCTCTCTTTGTTTTATGGTAAGTTAAAGTTTGAATTACTCTCAACCGAAGTGAAAAGAAATCAGTTGATGAATTTCAGGACTTTTTTTTTTTTTTTTTTTTTTGGGGGGGGGGGGGGGGGGAACATGTATTTTGATTGGGACCCTTGATTTGGTATAATGGAGACAATTTGAATTTAGGTTAATGGGATTGCTTTATTAAAGGGAATGAAGTGTTTGCTAGCATTTATGGGGATTGTATTTTTTTCAGGACTGCATACATGAATCTTATAGGAGTTCTTTACCACTTCATGGTGTTGGAGTGGAAGAAGATCGCTCTGGTCTTGAAAATAGTGGGTCTTCAAGGCCGACCTACAATATTTTGACAATTGAAGGTGATTACTAATCTATGTTTGGAATATTTGAGATTAACTACTCAGTGCTTCCCTTTGGACAGTTATAATAAATTTGTTGGTTATTTTATATTTCCTATTTTTTCTGACTAATTGGTTTTGAACGTTCAACCAGATGTCGCTCCAATTGAAAAGGCGAGAGCTAGATTTTTGCAAATAATTGTGGATCATTTTATCAATGAGCATGTTATAGAAGTGACAGATTGTGAGTCAGAATATGGTGCCCAATCAGGGCAAGATAAAATAAACAAGAGGAGACCTAGAGAAGTCCAATATGAAGGCGATCCGAGGTTCGTTTTGCCCCTGATGTATGTAGCAAATTTGTATGCGACATTGGTTAATGATGTGAATATGCGACTTGTTTCTTTGGATGGTACTCGTGAGAAGAACATCGGTGTTGCCCTTGAAGCAGCTGGTGGTTTGTATAGAAGGCTAGCCAAAAAATTTCCTAGGAAAGGTATTGGAATTTTCATGCTTTTCTAGCCAATCTAAAGGAAAGAAGGAAAATCCTTCAATCCCTTGGTTCTGGAATATGTTATTATGCTTCTATTGCTTATTTCCTTTTACATGTGCAATAATATATTATCTAGAGGATTGTATCATGATATATATATATATATATATATATATATATATATATATATATATATATATATATATATATATATATATATATATATTTATATATATATATTTTTTTCTGTAGGAACCTGTATGTTCAAAAGAAGGGAATTGGCAACATCTCTTGAGACAAGGACAAGATTTCCAGAGCTAGTAATACAAGAAGAGAAGCGTGTTCGTTTTGTCGTAGTAAATGGATTGGTTATTGTTGAAAAACCAAGTAGTCTGCCTATGGAGGATGCAGAATGGTAAGTTCTGTTTGTTATTTACCAAAGGCCTTGCTCACTGTCATGCTTATTATTTCATGTTATATATAAATGCTTGTTTGACTTCAGGGAAAAACAAGAAACTAGAAAATGGATTCAGTGTCCTGTGCTCTGAATGACTATTTTGTAATCACCTTTTGCAGGGCTCGCCATAGCCTTTAAAAACTAAATCATTTTACAATATACATATAGGAGCTTGGTTTTACACGAATTCATTTTAACGATGATCATGGATTGGTGTTAGGTTATGCTCATTAACTCATTAATTCAATTTAGCAGTCTATTTTTCTTGATCCATCTTCTGATTCTTAATCTATATGGGCGTCGTATGATATATTTCCCTCCTTTTCACTGTATGAATAGTTTTAAACTTTTCATTTTATGAAATCCTTAAGGCTTAAACATTTCATTTTACCATCTTCTTTGACCTCGCTTTGATGTGAAGATTGGTAAATGAGATATATAAGTTCTGAAGAAGTCCTTTGGTGTCTCTCCTCATCAATAAAGTATTTTTCGAACCCCTATTTTATACCTGTGACGCAGGATAGGCTTACAAACCAGCTTGGTACTAATCTGTGATGCAGGGAATGAGCCAAAGTTTCTATTTTACCCTTTATTTGCAGGATATTACTATCGTAACACAATGATCCATCACCTACACTGCAAGTTGAAGATGATGGTTGGAGAAATGTAGATTGGAATGTTTATTTGTAATGCTGTTTTGGTCATTCCTTTGTAAATGAGTCCCAACTATTTCCCTGCACGTAAATTTATGATAATGAAGGAATGAAGAATTTCTCTGCTGTGTGTGGTGTCACTTTCTATTTGAAGGTGTGATGCATTCAACCTCCTCTACATGTGATTCTTAGAAAAACTATTTTTGTGATGCTGCTACTCCACCTTCTCTTTTCTTTTCTTTTATTCTTTTCTATTATATTATATTTTATGAGTTAATTTACCCCGTTTATGTTTTAGAACCACATATCCTACCATTGAACGGTAATCCTTCCAAGCTCAATTGAAATTTTGTTTCAGTTTTTTATCCTTTAATTCTCTTCTAACACCTCTCCAGCCCTATTTTGCCTAACATCTAATTCTTTTGTTTTGAACATATTTGAGGTTTTTCTCCTAGAATCATCAGCTTCATTGAAGATCTGAATCCCTTGAATTAGTAGTTACTTCCAATTGTGAAAAGCTGAGAAGTGAAATTTTTGGCTGGCTCTTCATTCCTTAAATACGTGGTTCTATATGGCTTTTGGACAAGAAAATGCTGCAGACTTCAATTTCTCCAATGCAAGAAAAACCCACGAAGGGTGTTTATATTAATTTTTTTTGGGGGGTTAGATGTGGCTTCTAAAGTTAGGAGACTGAATTATGTAGTCTTCAAGAAAAATTCACCCTTTGATCCTTGGCAATTGAAGAATAACTTTAGCTGTGCCATATAATTGCATGACTGCATCATCAGCTTCATCGAAGATATGAATACCAGGAATTATAATTGAAGCGCCTTAGTTGATTCAAGTTATTTTAAGATATAATGATCTAAACGTCATGATTTGAATTTAAACATCAGATTAACTGGTTTTGCTCTCCATATTATTGCAGTAGGTTCATAGTGCCTTAGATGTTATTATTTAAATGTTCTGATTGTTGAGGGCCATTGCTAGATGCATTCATTATGTCCATTGTGGTACTAATGGATATTTCTCTCCAACAATGCTATGTTGCTTGCTTGTTTTCTCATATTGCTAGTGATGCCGATGAGCAACCTGATTCACATATTATGGCTGGCCGCTAGTCTGGATAGTATCTTTATTTTTGGATCCCTTTTCTTGAATCTTGTATATTTGTCTTCATAAATTGTTAGCAATAGTGAACAAGTTTTAATATTTGAAAATTTTTCAGGCCTGTGCATCTTGTCTCTTCTTTGCATTTATGATTTTATTTTGGCACTTTAGTTATTTATAACTGCCTAGTTATTGGTACAACCTGTTATCATATGCTGGATTCCATTTGACTATAGTGGCCTGTTATGCTTTGCATATGACAACATTTTCATGAAATTCAGGTTCAAAAGATTGACAGGTCGGCAGGAAGTAGCTGTCTCATCTCGAGATTATAAGTTTTATTCACCAAGACATAAGTATAGACGAGTTGTATCACATTCTGTGTCCAACATTCCTGGGTTGCCTGTAAGATTAATGCACCCTTTTACATGCAAATTCTATTTGGTCTCATTGGCCACTTTTATGGAGGAAGCTGAGTTTTTGTCCTATAATTGAATCCAATCAGGCATACTCAGGCGCGGATAATTCATCTGCAATGACTACAGTCCCAGGATTCCGTCCTCTTAATGATGTAAGGATCTCTCTCTAAATTCATCCTTCCCTGTTAATATTTGTTTGTTTCAATGATATGAATGGTTTTGGTCTTGAGGCCAAACTACAAAAGTTACTCCTATACTTTTCTTCCCACAGAGTCGCACTCATTGTGCTTTCACTTACCTTCTTTTAGTTATAGCTGTAACAAAATAGAAAGAAAGAGAGGAGGAGAGAAGGATGGAGAGAAGCAAGAAACATAGAGAAGAATTTGTCTCTTTCTCCCCCATTGTCATCTATTTATAAATAATGAAAGCAAGTAATTACAACTTAATAGAACTCTAGAAAGCAATTACAATGAAACTCAAGCTCTAATAACTGTAATTAAACTGATTCTAAAACATAAAGGAAAACATAAAGATAATTCTAAAACACAATAGGACACCTTATGAGATAAAGCTAAACATAAGAGGACACATCATAGTTATTCTCGATACCACATAATAGTTGTCAACAATAGCCAATGATGTGTACCATGGTGAGAGGTTCCACTCAACCCTGTTATCTCAACACTCCCCCTCAAGCTGGAAGATGCTCAGCATAAAACAACAAGAGTATATAATCACAACACTAGTCTTCAATAAATGGTTGTCGGAGACGCCAGGGAGTATAGAGAGAAAGAACTTCATCCTAGTAATAATACCAACTCACGAAACACTAATCAGCATAGGTTCTTCCTAAAGAAGACAAATAGTAGTAGTTATAGAAGCAGATAGCAGTGCAATATAGGTCATTGCAAATCAAGTAATAGCATCAGGTTGCTGGAGACCAAAGAACTCAGCATCAAGTACCTAGGAACTAGACATCATCAGGTTATTGTAGATAAGACAGCGTAAGGTACATAAATTGCACCACATGCAGGGTTGCACCTCGTGCAACTGTAGTAGTAGGCTCTTCCATGAGCAAAGAGGTAGTAGGCTCCAAACACAAGCAAAGAGATAGTAGACTCCAACAGGAGGTTGCATCACATGCAACAGTAGTAGCTACCAATATGAGTGGAAGGTAGTAGCCGCCAACACGAGCAAAAGTTAGTAGTAGGCTCCTACACAAGCAAATTCAAGCAAACATGCTCCTAGTTAATGCATTGGATGAGCAACAAATGACAACAACAATAAGTAACATCTTAGGGTGAGCAACCCAATAAATCCCATTAGCAAGAGCAGTGGCAAATAAATATTATCCCGGTAAAATAACCTCCAATCACCCCCTTCCGGTAGCAACAATAACCAGCCAATAGCCTACCAAATAGAAGGTTACTGTGTGGAATAACACTAGGAACAAAACATCCAAATTTGAAGTCAATCTAACAGTTAATTCCAAAGCAATGAGGTATGTAGAACTATTTGGGACATCTTGGAAAGGCACAAATACTCTTAGAAAGGGAACAAATGGACCATAGTGACAAATTGGTAATTAACCACAACGTTCAAGGGGCCATGGTAGTTGAAAAAGAAGGAATGGGAATACTGTAGATAATCATAACTTTAATCTCCCTTAAGGCAAACAAACAGACCCTTAATGGTAGAGTGGTAATTTCAGCAACAATGTAAAGCTCTTAAAGGTTACCCACACAAGGGATAGGGATAGGTGGGGTATTAGAATTATAGTAAAGGGACTAACTTGGAAAGTGGTCCATAGATAGGATAAAACAGAATCTGTTTATAAAATAAGGGTAATTCTGGAATTTCACAATGAGTCTTCTTCAACTTCTGGTGTTCACAATGGAAAAGGGGAAACTAGAAGGCCAGTCACAGAAAAAGTGAGAGAATTCACTCAATGTGCCATCGGATGGACTTGAAACTGCAGGTGGAGGGTTGTAATCTGAAGATCTATTGATTCCCAGCAATAACAAGGCCAATAACCAAGTATTGAAGCTGCTGAAACAACCTGCAATTTATTCGGGCAGTAAAACTGGCTCAGGGAGACTGAGAATCTGAAGACCTTATAACATAATGGGAATCCAGGGATAGGATTTTTTGGCTTTGAGCTGCCCTAGGCTTAGTATAATACCCACAAAGTTTAAAGATATAACGACCTGGGATGGATGAGATTGAGACTGATTTCAGTAACTGATTTTACCGCCAGAACAGGTTAGAGAATAATAGGAAACTGATGCAGTCCAAGGACCAGCCAGTAGTGGATCAGCCCAAGGTATCGTCAACATGGGCCCTGCCCAGCCCACACTGTTCACGTGAACACTGTTCACGCGGTACTGTTCACGTGAACAGTACCAACAGCAGTAGTTAGGACTCTTTTGATTAGTTTCCTAATTTTTAGTTTACTTATTTTCATTGTTTAGTTTCCTAAAAATTAAGCTAGTTAGTTTAGAAGTCTTAGTTGCTTGGAGACTAAGACTTGCCTAAAATCTAGTTTCCTAATTCCAATTTTTAGAGACTTTCCTATATCTATGTTTTAGAAACTTCCTAAGTTATAAAGGAGATTTAGTTTTTCCAAGTTTAGTTCTTTCCTATTTTATTTGTAATGTTTCAAAGCTATAAATAACGAGAACGCTGGCTGGTTGCAATAGAGTTTTTCCAGAAAATTAAAAGTAATTAATTTCTGGTTGAGCCTCACCAGGTTGTGAGACTCAACTTCTTGTTCCTCTTTCTTCCTTGATATTTTGACTCTTGTTTTGAGATACAAACATACTACACTGGCTGGCGACATAGCCTCCCTGTAGATCCATTGAGTTCCCTTGATAAACTACTACCAAACTAGAAGCAATCAATCATCTTCCAGATCTGGGGTGCTAACAGGTTTAGTCAACTTTGGGGCCCCACAACTTCTTCAATTTTTCTCAGATCTTCTTTAGCTTCGGAGGAGTGTTCATAAGTGTTATCAAGGACTTCCAAACCAAATTTCATAATTTCTGACAGCCAGATTTCAAGATAAGTAATTTTTTCTATTACTTTTTCTTGCAGATTTTATGTTTGGACTGATTAGAGATCCTGTAGCAAAGAGGGATTGATAAATTATTTTGTTTTAATCCTCTTTGCCATCAGAAACTCTCTCTCAGGATTGGCAGCAGCAATGATGGAATTGGAAACTAAAAAGGAGTCCCAGATGCAGTCTTAACAGAAACCAGAGCTGAAAACAGACATAGTAAAGTACTTACTTGATTAATGGAAGGTAAGAGAAGAGGGGAAGGAAAAAAAAAAAAAAAAACTAGAACTTCTTTAGATGCTGCAGTAGCAGGAGCAGTACGAAAAGGAAGATGCAACAGCAGTAGTGGTGGTTGCACATCTAATGGAGAACCTTAAACCAAGGTTCAAGGTGTCGGTTTCGAGGCCGGTTTCGACCAACCTCGAAACTGAGTTTCTCGGGTTTCGACCAAGTTTCGGTCGAAACCTAGGATTTTTCCTGGGAAGGTTTCAAGGCCTAGAAGTGTTTTTTTTTTATTTTTTTATTATTATTAGATTTTGTTTGTGTAGCCTATATTAACCATTTTATACTTATTCCCCACATTAGTTTAAAAAAAAATCTAAAATGATAATATGTGGTATAAGCCCAAATTTACTAGTATATGCGGAAACCTGGGATTGTATCCAGAGTTAAGTAGGCAACACTTATTTATGACTAATATCATTTAAGTAAATGTTTTAATTAAGATATTATTTATAAATAAGTAAATACCTCCTTTTTGAATCCAATAAAAAATAGTATAAAATTTAAATCCCAAAACGATAAAAAATCAACCCTCCAATTTAAGAATTCCGGATGCAGGGGTGATTTTCAACTTCCAAATGCTAGGTTTTTTTCTCAAATCTAAAAATTCCATAAATCTTATTATAGTAAAGCATTACTAAAAACCAAGAGTGCCCCAAAATAATTTCTTACTTTGATGTCCAAAATATTATTTTCATCTAGAACAACTTTAAATAGCATTCGTGTATTCCAAACAATATTTGACTAGAGAATAACTATTTCAATATAACTCAGATTTAAGCAATCTTAGATTTGTAGCAAAGCTACCATAATCAGCTTTCCAATAAATTCAAGATTGCTTGAATCCGAGTCATAGTAAAAAAGTTACACTCCGGTCAAACCTTGTTCGGAGTACGCGAATGCTGTTTAAAGTCATCTGAAATGAAATAATTTTTTAGGTATCAAAGCAAGAGATTATTTTGGCGTGCTCTTGGTTTTTAGTAATGTTATACTATAATAAGATTTATGAAATTTTTAGATTTGGGAAAAATGCCTAGCATTGGTAGTTGAAAATCGACCCGCACCCAAAAATCCAGTTTTTATTCTTAAACTGGAGGGTTGTCTTTTTATCTTTTTGGAATTTGAATTTTATACTATTTTTATTGGATTCAAATTGGGGGGGGGGGGTGTTTGTTTATTTATGAATATCTTAAGTAAATGAAATCATTTACTTAAATGATGTTAGTCATAAATAAGTACTGTTTAATAAATAATTTTTTTTAGGGAGGGGGGGCAGCCTTGGTGTGACGATATGGTGGTCATATTGTAATCTGGTGGTTACAGGTTTGAAACACAGAAACAGCCTCTCTATAATGTGGGGGTAACGTTGCGTATATTCTGCCCTCCCCAAACCTTGCACTAATGGGAGCCTCGTGCACTGGGACACCCTTTTTTAATAACTGTTCTTTTGTAGCCTTGTTCCTGTGTACTGTTCCTGCCTTTGGAGTCCAAACCTGGTCGAGTTTGGGTCGAAACCTTTCTATTTCGACCAAAATAAGTCGAGTTGGACCAGGTTTCGAATGGTATTTTTTGGGTTCGAGCCCTGGAGTTGTGCCGACCCAGCTCAAAACCGATTTGTGCTGGTTGAAAACCAGTGGTTTCGATCGGCACTGGCACCTCGAACTCTGCTTTAAACAACTCTCAAAATAGCAATCCACGTGATTGCGCTGATACACCATGTAACAAAATAGAAAAAAAGAGCGGAGGAGAGGAGAAGGATGGAGAGAACCAAGAAAGAGACACAAGAGTTCATGTGTGTCTTTCTCTCCCCCACTACCATCTATTTATAAATAATGAAAGCAAGTAATTACAGCTTTTTAAAACTCTAGAAAGCAATTACAAAGAAACTCATGCTCTAATAATTGTAATCAAGGGTGCTATTATACCGGCACTAATACACCGAATCTCCTAAGAACTCCACAGTTAAGCGTGCTTGGGCGAGAGTAGTATTAGATGTGTGACCTCCTGGGAAGTCCTTGTGTTGCCACCCCTTTTAAACATTAATTAAAAAAAAAAAAAAAAACTGTTGGTCAAAGTAATTCTTAAGCATAAAAAAAACATAAAGATAAGCCTAAACACAATAGGACACCTTATGAGATAAAGCTAAACATAGGAGGACACATCATGGCTATTGTCGATCCCACATAGTGGCTGTCAACAATAGCCAATGATATGTACCATGGTGAGAGGGTCCTCTCAATCCTGCTATCTCAACAATAGCAAGGGGAGCATCATTAGGATATCTGAGATACCCTTTTTTCAATGAAATTATTGATAGCCAAATAAAAATTGTGGTTCCATGGCCTGATTGTAGTGACTAGTAGAACATTGCCTACAGATTTGGGATACCCTTTTAAAAATTTATTATGTTCATTGATAGGGGAGAATTCTGACTGTTTTTTTTTTCTAACTTCAAATCTGAAGAACTGGGAAAGAATCATCAGCTTTTGAAACGGATGCATCCTTTATTAGTGTGACTTATTGGGTTTAATTTCTATTGATCTCGTTAAAATATAGACTTCATTCAACTTCTTGTTTACTTCTATCTTGACTAGACAGCAATGGGATGGTAAACTTCTTGCTTACTTATGCCCCTGTCATGCTAGGGCATTGGTCTACCAATATTATTGAAAAACTGAAAGTGTAGTCCGGATCTATGGCAATGGATGAATTGTGGCCTCATTCTGGTTTGAATGTTGATTCTGGGAACAATATTTGTGGTTACTGCTGAATAGGAAAGAGTGATAACCTGTAATGCACTCATAACCAGCATAAAAGGGCCGTCCAGTTCCCTCAGTCCATAAAATTTGACGACTTGTGAGACCGTGACTGAGAAGGAAATTGGATTCAAAGACTAGACCTCTGCATATTGTGATTATAGAAAATTTGGACCATGATACAAAATAAAAAAATAAAAGTATATTTGTATTTCAATGTACTAAGTTACATTTCCTAATTGTGATATTGTGGTAACTTAATGGTGGTTAAGACGGAGGCTTATTTTCATAGATATATTCCCACTTACTTTCTTTTTCCTGTTGGCAGCTGCAGAATCAAGAGCCAACTCAATCCAAACATCACATACAACAGCTCCCGCATCAGACCCAGTTTCATCCACTCCACCAACCTCATAATCAATCAATTCATCATAATCAACATGCAACGCACTTCTCCCATCAACATCCTTGTGGACCTTCTTCACATATTCCTGAGATTTCTCATGCCCATCAATCATCGACATTGGCACAACATATGGCTAATTTTCAACCCCTAACTGGAGGCCATGTTGGAGGACGCCTGCATGTACTGGTTAGTGTTCTTCTGAATGAAATTTTTGTTTTTGATGATCTGTGGAGAATTTTTTTAATCCTTATCATCCTGGCATTGAAATTCTTTTGGTGATTCTGGAATATACATGTTGCAGCAATTTTTCTTTTATCTTAAACTAACATCATTCTCCTTTAAATTATCCAAATTAATTCCTTCGTTCAAATAGCATTGTTTGGACATCTGTAGTTAACAGTTTCCCATGCTAATCTTGTCTTTTTTGTTGTATTTAGTAAGATAATGTGGATTCTTTTCTCAACTCTGCACATGACATGCACAGTCGAACACCTTTTTTTTTAGTGTATGAAGCATAGTTGTTAAGGCGACAAGGCGACCCAAGGCGTGGGAGGCCGTCCTAGGTGCACCTAGGCGACCAAGGCTTTCCTATTGTATTTTTTTTGTGCCTAAAATATCAATGCTATATTTATGTTTATATATTATATGTAGTATGTTACATGAAGAATCAACATTTAAGGCATAACCTAATATGAGAAAATAAACAAATAATGAATAAAATGTAGAATGTAAGAACTTAAAAAGGAAAAGAAAAAAGGAATTGCAGTCAAACAGAGTTGCAGTCACTGTAGTAGAGAAGGGAAGGAGGAAGAAGAAGAAATTTGCAGACTTGCAGTTGTCACCATATCAGAGAAGGGAAGAAGAAGAACAAACGGTAGCAGAATTAATAAAAAAAATTTGTAGACTTGAAGTTGTCACTCTATCAGAGAAGGGAAGAAGAAGAGGAAGAAACGGTAGCAGAATGAAAAAAAATAAAATAAAAAATAAAAAAAGAAAAAAAAAGAAAAAAAAAAGAAAAAGAAAAAGTAGAAGAAGAAGAAGAAGAAATTTGCAGACTTGCAGATGTCACCGTTTCAGAGAAGGGAAGAAGAAGAAGAAACAGTACTAGAACGAAAAAAAGAATTGCAGACTTGCAGTTGTCACCGTATCAGAGAAGGGAAGAAGAAGAAGAAACGGTAGCAGAATGAAAAAAGAAAAAAAAAAGGAAAAAAAAGCGTTTCAGACTTGCAGACTGCAGTCCTAGTCACCGTAACAGAGAAGGGAAGGAGGAAGAAGAAGAAGACAAAGAAGAACAAAAAAAAAAGAGAATTTTTTTTTGCGGACTTACAGTTGTCACTGTAGCAGAGAAGAAGAAGAAGAACAAGAAGAAAAGTTTTTTGCAGACCGTAGCAGAGAAGGGAAGAAGAAGAAGAAACAGTAGCAGAACGGAAAAAAAAATTGTTTTAGAATTCCAAACTGCAGTCTGCAGTCACCGTAGCAGAGAAGGAAAGGAGGAAGAGGAAGAACCAAAAAAAAAAATTGCAGACTTACAGTCGTCACCGTAGCAGAGAAGGAAAGAAGAAGAAGAAGGAAAAGAAGGAGAAGAAGAAGAAGAAGAAGAAGAAGAAGAAGAAGAAACGGTAGCAGAGAACTAAGAATAACTAGAAAAAAAAAAATACATACCTAACGCTGACTTCAGGAACTGATATGGAACCTTCAGAGCTCAGGCTTGAGCCGATCTAGGGCAGCAACAAAACACTCGATGAAGACGTAGAGGAAGAGGAAGAGGAAGAGTCGAGCACTTTTCTTCTCGTTTTAGTTTCCAATTTTCAAATTAATGTATAATTTCTACGATTTCCCTTATAATTTAGATGATTCTATGTGTATCATGTTCAACATATTATTGTACACAAAGCCAATAGATATGTTAGTAACAGAATCAAATAGTAAAAAAAATACAAAATACAAAAGTTTTATAAAATTTAATTTATTTACTCATTTCCTACAAAAGGCGATCGCCCAGCCCCTAAGGCCTCCAAGGTGATGCCTAGGTGGCGTCCAGAGCACCAAGGCGCTCGCCTTATGGAATACTCATAAGGCGCCGCATCGTCTAGCAGCTTACAGCTTGCCTGGACACCGACACCTTGACAACTATGGTATGAAGTGGTGATCTAAACATTCATTTATAAGATAGATAGTCTTGTATGTCAAGACATGACATGGATAAAAAAAAATGTTGTTATGAGAAGTTTTCTGATTTTCCCATCCTGAAAACATCATATTTGATCAGGGGATTTGGGGATGTAGATTGTAGAACTCCATATTGTTGTAGTCCATTTGTTGGCTGCAAGTCTCCTTAGTTTCTGTGGTTGTAGTTCCAGGCTTCAACGGAACATGGTGTTCTCGATGATTCCTACTAGTTGAGCTATGTCTTTGATCTTAATATCCATTTATCTTACAAATAAGTTAAATATCCTTGTGAAGAAAATTGGGTTGAAGTATGTGATTGGCATAAGCAACTGGGGAATAACAACAACAATAAGAAAGCTTTATCCCAACTAAATGGGGTCTGATACATGGATCCTTACTCTCCAATTAGATCTATTTGAGGTCATACTTGATACAAGGCCTAAGCTATGCATGTCTTTCCTCACAACGTCTCATAGAGTCATTTTAGGTTTGCCTCTGACTTTTTAAGTTCCTTCCATCTGAATCAAATCACTCCTCTGTGTTGGAGCATCTAAAAGGCCTCTATTGAACATGGTCATGCCACCTCAAATGACTTTCTCATAACTTATCATGTATTTGAATCACTCCCAAAACAGCTTTAATAAGGTCATTCCCTACTTTATCCTTCCTAGTTATGCTACACATCCATCTCAATATCATCTCAGCTACAAAGTTTATATATATGATACTTGTTAACTGCCTAACATTCCGCCCCATATATCATAGCCAGTCAAAAGACTGTCCTATAAAATATTCCTTTTTAATTTAAAGGAATACATTGGTTGCATAACATTCCAAGCGCACCTCTCTACTTCATCCATCCTATTTCAATTTTCTATGAAACATCATCCTCTATATCACCTTTATTTATGTTTGAGCTTAGATACCTAAAATAATCATTTTGTGGAATCTCCCTCTCATCAATTTTCGCCACCTCATTATCCGTCTTAGTGTGACTGAAGTTACACACCATATACTCCATATTCGTTCTACTTATTTTATAGCCTTTTGATTTCAATGTTGATTTCTATAACTCCAACTTGCTGTTAATCCTTGCTTTTGTCTTATCCACCAAAACAATATCATCAGTAAAAAGTATACACAAATGAACCTCATCTTGAATTTTCTGGTTAAAATAAGTGTAAACAAATAAGGGCTTAAAGCTGATCCTTGATGTAACCCAATTATAATTGAATTTCACTTCCTTAACCCCACAGTTCTTACACTAGTCACTACACTATGATACATATCTTTGACTATGTCCACATATTTATTTGGAACACTTCTCTTCTCTAGTACTTGCCAAATTAACTCCCTAGGGACTTTGTCATAAATTTTTTCTAGTTCAATAAAGATCATATGGAGATCCTTCTTGTAATAGTCTTTCCATGAGTCTCTTAAGTTAGTAAATAGCTTTTGTCGTGGATCTTCCTAGGGAATAGGTAACCAGAAATAGTAATCTGTCTACTAATGACATGCAATAACAGCTACAACATAGGAAAGATAAATCTGAAGTTATTATAGATGTATAAAATAACTGGGCATATATTTAGATGAAAATGTATATGCATCAAGATATTAAAATGTGCAAGTAGACACTTATATCATGTCAACATTTTATTTTTTCATAGGCAAGTAGGTTTGTGGATAATGGGTTAAATGGTGAAGGTGGAACCTGGTCTATAGATTATATCGAACTAGAATACTCAGTTGTGTCATGAAGGTATTACAACAAATGCAAGCCAATATGATGCCTGCAGTACTAGTATTTGATACTTATAACATATAAGATGGATAGGCATTTTGTTATTTTGGTATGTCTGGATATTTAGTGCCTTGTATTCATATTTGTCTCTGATGCATGCTTCATTTGTTCTTAAAAATAAAAAATAAAATGTCCAGTCTATTGCTTGGCAGGGGGGGAAATGAGGGTTCAATACTTTGATGTTTGGACAGTTTCATTGATGTGGCATGTGGTACAGTTTACTCTAATATTTCAATTGTAACGAGTTATTTTTGCAAAAATTCCCCACAGTACCTTTTTCTGAAACAATATGACCCTCTTTATCTCCTCTATTCTTAAATTGCTAGTGAAATTTGGTACTGTAGGGAGGTTGGTTTTGTCTTTGGGTAGAGAATTTATTTTCCTCTTTTTTGTTCTTTTCTTGCTTGAACTGCTAGTGCAACTGAGGTGCTTTGTTTTAGTTTGTTTAGAGAGCTCACAGAAAACATCACTGACACACCATCTGCTCTTTCTTCCTCAGCCAACAAGTCCTGCAAAATTCTGTGATGAATGTGGGGCTCCTTATTTGAGAGAGACATCCAAGTTTTGCTCAGAATGTGGTGTTAAGAGATTAGGAATATAATGGTTTCCTTGCCACCACTATGCTGCTGGGCTTTTCCCTTTCTTGCTGTGAATATTACCAGGGATCAAAATTTAAGTGTACAGTTATGTATATTTTCTTTTTTTATTTTATCTTAATTATTAAATTGGCTTGTATTTCATGGTTTAGTTTTTGACAAATTTTTAATCTTCTCAAGGTTTCGGGAAATTATTTATTTTTGAACATATACTGCTTCAACAATATTTATCTTGTAATATCTTCATGAAATACAGCACTATAATATGGTGTGGATTTATTTGAGCCCATTGAGATAAAAGATCTAATCCAGATGTCTTCAAGTATGCAGGGGTCTGTATATCAATTGAAGTTTCTGAGTTGCATTTTTAATTCCTCAAAAGTAAATATATTAGAAAAATTAAATTAAATTGAAGGTGTCTAATGGAGAGGAAATGAATCAGAAGAGATGGCCCACATTTTGGATACAAAGAGGCATGATGAAAATTCATGAATCAATCAATTTTGAAAGCATATTCGGCAACATTTGGTTGGACATTAAAATTAGAACGCACAATCTTCTGAGTGTGTCCCTTTGCATCGTGTGCATGCACCTAACTGGATTGTTAGCACATTTAAGCTTGTCACACTTAGGAAGGTTTTTTATGCTTATGCTTTTATGGAAGCTTACAGTGAATTCATGCATGCAACTTTTAACTGAACTGAACTGTTGTAGACGGCACTTTGAATACATTAGATGGTGATAGGGTATAGTTGTGTTGAATACTGCTCTCCTTAGGATGTAAAGTTACATCCTAAGGTACAACGTTGGGTGTCTTGCTATCGATCTTCACGATTAAACAGCTTTTCATGGGTCCAACTAGTTAATGTTGCACTCAAATAACTAGGTCTTATTGGGATCCAATTGGTTGTCACTACTCACAAACACAATAGACAAAGGAGAAAAGAATAGACACAATGTGAGAGCATAAGCATGGTGGAAGAAGTGTGTCAGCTAAGGATTTCGTCTTCTGGATGCAACAACCAGATGTTTTGCCATTGCCGGATGACCAGCTTGGATAGCCAGACATCAGGATGTCGCCAACGGCGATAAAGACCAGAGGTCACATCTCTTCAGAATGTTCCGTCCACTCAGGCCGGAGGTCCGGGGAGGACGTCCACCCAATAACTGCCACTCAGTCCATCCCTAATCTTAGGAAAGCTTTTTCTGGCAGGGCCAGATGTCCACCCCTTCTGTCCCTAACATATTTATTCCCGGATTTCTCCAGACGGTGTTACCGGACTATCCGGAGAGCTGCCAAGCTAAAATTTTTCTTTTTTCAGTTGAAACATGCAAGGTTACTTATGTTGGTTAAACCTCATGGAAGGTGCTTTGAATCTTTAAACCGTATTTTGAAACCTTAAAATACTACAGATTCATTGATTTATGATGGCAAAATCTTCATCTTGCATACCCGTCCATCTTTAGTTGCTTAGGCAGGAGCCAAAGTTTCATTTCCGATCACTGTTTTAAAAAATGGATAGTATATGCTTGGGGAACTTGATTAAACCTGAAACACCCTCGTGTTCCAGTTTTCTGGTAGATTCTGACTTTTTGTGGGTGGAAATTGTTGCTTGAACTGGGATAAAGTGGAGCCATAGTGATATAATATCATATGCCAAAAAAATATGATTTGATGTCTGATTCAGATTTTAAAACTATGGCACATTGTGTTATAACTTAAAAGCTCTTTTGCCCAAAATAAATAAATAAATAAAGAGGTGTTAAAAACTCATCAAACTTTTGAGTTGGTCTGGAAGCAATCCAGGGCGGCAGCCCTACAGCAAATAGGACTAATTACTGTTTCTGCACCCTCATCTAACTCAAACAAGTTCTAATTGTAGCAAGGGTTGTTATAATATATTATTTTAATTAATTCATACACATTCATTGGGTTATTACAACTAGAAAAATCCAACTTAAACAGCTTATTGTTCTCTTATATTTTGAAACCTTGTGGTGCTTGACAGTACTGTTCAAAGTCCCATTCTCTATGTTGTCTGTTATGCTGTTGTCAGATGTATTTTCCACATTATTTTTAGGTATGGGTTGTGCTTCTCAATGTTGTAGTGAGAACCCAAGTTTGCTAGAGTGCTGCATCATAATAAATTTAGTAAAACAATGGGAAAAAGGCTGTAGTCACGGGTCTCACATTTTGTATATGAATCATGGTGTGTCCACTCCTGTACTTCCATTGACTGAACGTATGGATCTTCTTACATGCCAGCAGTGTGTTGATCCCTTACTAATAAAATATGCAACATCACCTACATCTTGTCCTTGTTATGATGCATTTAATATTATAGAGAAATTCCAACAAACATGAAACAGTTGAAGATTGGAGTAATGGAGGTATGGACTGAGCAATATAAAATTTTAGGGGGAACAGTTGTTAGTGTGAATATAATAAGGATCTGTCATATGCCTAAGTTAAATTTTATGGGTCATCCAACTAAAGATGAAAACAATATGCATATTAAGATAACCTTATGTGATTAGAGAAAATAAGGCTTACATGGCTAATTAACGAAGAAAACGTGGCTGCTAACTAAACCACTAACGGATTCAAATTCGCGCCAACATCGTCTCCTTCCAGGACGGATTTGGGGGGGGCAACATCCTCGTCCTGCCGTTTAATGGGCACGCGAGCCGACACCAGCCGAGCCGCGGGGTTGCGGCTTTGGCATAAGGAAATTCAGTGGCTGTCATCCATTGTGCACGTATATCAATACATCGGTATGTGCGTACAGTAAACTACAGTCACTGAATTTTCTCATGCCAGCGTGAGGGACACAAGAGGATTTATTACCCCAACAGACTGACAACTGAGCTTATGGGTGTGTTAGAGTGGGTTGTGTTTGTGGGTTTCTTGGCCTGAGGAAATATACAAAATGGCATCCTTGGGGATTCAACCTTGGGGTTTTTCGATGTTCTGTCTTGCTAGGATGACAATGATTGTAGCTTTATCCTACCCATCCGAAAAGAAACACCAGCCGTCAAATACCTCCCAGTCATCTCGAAGACGTGCGAGTTTTTGTGTGGACTCATTGTCTCAGTCCCGGTTAGTGTAAATGGGGTTTTCCATTCGTTGGTGAGTTGGTGTGCATTTTGGGCTGCCCTTGTTTGGGATTGGTCTTATTGGGTCGGTTTGTGTTGTTGTCTTTGTTCTGCTTGTCTTTCTTTTGATGGGTTAGTTTGTTTGTGTTTTATTTTTGGGTTCATTAAAATATCTACCTACTCAAGAAAAAGAAGAAAAAAAAAAAAAAAAAAAAAAACCTGCCCAAAATGGTGTACTCGTAAATAAGGTATTGTGTATTTAAATTATGACTTTTGGCAAAAGGTATAATGTATAACCGTACATGTATATACGATCGTACTTTCAACTGTCTAATGAAAAAATATAATTTCAAAAATACCCATCCCTAAGGATTGATACCTTGACTATATACATACACACGCCATGTACAAGTATTGTCCTCCTTAAAAAGTAATAATTAATTTTATTATATTAGATTTATTGTTTCCCTTGGATTCATCTAAAGTGTTGCTTGCCCCCTGTTGAACTCTTAAATGCACATGCACAATCTATGGGGCTATGTTGATTATTTATTTATTTATTCTTTCTTGTTATTTTCATGCATATTGATTATATAAAATTATATTTAAGTTAGTAGTTGTAGTATAGATTATTCAACATTTATGTTGGTTGGATCCTAATGCATGCTTCATATGTTATTCATAAAATTACAATGAAATAATAACTCTTTTTTATTAATATTTTTAAGCAGGTCAACTTACATATAAATAAATGTACAACGAAAAAAAAGTTTTACTGGCATATATTATATAGTGTACATATATAATACATAAAAATTAATATAAACTATTGGTTACTTAATCCTAAAGGGTATAAAAATTTGCAAACCCTAGAAGATTATTTATTGTTAATAATAATGTGCACCAAAAAAAAAAAAAAAAACAAGTTACACATGTATTGAATTTTTAAACAAAGATGTAATGTATGCTCGTATTGAATTTTTTACTTTTTTTAATTTATCTCTCTCATTTTTTCTATATTTTCATTTTAATATACATTTATATTTAAAAATAAAAAATTAATATTTTGTGAGACAAATTTATTTGACAAGTCTATTTTCACAACTTTTTGACCCATAAAGGTCCAATTCGTTAATCTGTTTATTGAACAAATGGGCACCTCCTTGGCCTGTCTATGCACAAATTTCTTAGTCTATATCAACAAAATGGCTTGTCATCTAATCAATTTGTGTTGTAAAATTTTAAATATCAAATTATGGGGTTTTCATGTGGCAATTCTTATCATTGGATAAATAGGATAGCATGTGGATTGTCTAGATGTCAAATTCGAAAACCAAACTCCATGATTCATCATGTATTTATTGTTTAACCGTGATTCTATGAGAAATTTGGAAGTGACGAAATAGTCTAATTCCAATAGAGACAAGACTACTCCCTTTAGGAACTAAATTTGAAATGGCAACAAGATGGTAATGGACACTGTAAGCTGTTAGCATGAAAACTCTCCTTGTCGTAGAATGTCTATATTCACTGGTGTTGCTTTCTCATCCTCTGCGCGCAGTTTGCGTCCGTATAAGCATGTAACTGCACTGAATTTGTTAATGTTAAAAACAGACCATAGTCCAATGTTCCTATGAGATATCATAATATCTTTTTCACAGTCGTCTAATGATCTGACATCGGTGCATGCATAAATTGACACACCCTATTCAAAGAGTGGGTAATATCTGGATGGGTAAATGTTAAATATTGCAATGCTCCACTGTACTTCGGTAATGGTTACATTAGAAACAAGATCCTCTTGCATGTGTGACAAGGTAGCCGTACTATTGGAACTTCCCACTAGCTTGGCGTCATTCATCTTGAGCTCTGTTAAAAGATCTACCACATAGTTTGAGTAAGATATAACCCACGACTAGTAGTAGCATGGGCCCCCATACCTAAAAAATAATGTAGCTTGCCTAAATTCGAAATAGCAAATTCCTATCCCATAGTTCGAATAAGATGTTGCATTGTAATATCATCAACATAGATGAGAATGTATACATACTCACCTGCTCTTGTCTAACAAATATTGATGTATCTGTAACAAAATCACATAACCTCAAACACAAAACCAGAAAAATAAAGAATGAAGAAGAGAGAAGAAGAAATTAGAAGAAGAAGAAGAAGAAGTGGAGAACAGATCAAAAAAAGAGCAAGGTGCAGTAGTTGAGATCAATACCTCTCCTAGACACCAATCTTATTTATAAGCAAAAAGTATCCAATTACATAGAAAAAGTCTCCATAAACAAGAGGAGACATAAAAAGAAACAAATAACAATAATAACAAAATAAATAATAATTGAAATAATTAAGGAAGGAAAAATAGGAACACCAGCCAGTGTCGTTAGCTCTAATTACCGCCAGTGACATTGGCTGGTTCTTGATTTGGTTGGCTGGGCCCATGTGGGCCATATTTAACACCCTCCCTCAAGCTTGGAGTATACAGATCACCAAATCCAAGCTTGTGACAGTTTAATCGATACGCTGGTCCAAACAACGGTTTCGTAAGAATATTAGCAAGTTGATTTAAAGAAGATACGAAGGGAGTAACAATTATCTTCTTCATAACGGCATCTCGAACAATTGTGACAATCAATCTCTATGTGTTTGGTACGCTCATGGAAGACTGGATTACTAGCAATATAAATAGCAGCTTGATTGTCACACATCAACGACATAGGTCTAGAGATAGAAAATCCAAGTTCTTGTAGAAGAGTTTTCAACCATAACAACTCAGTAGTAGTATGTACCATAGCAAGATATTCAGCTTCAGCACTGGACTTGGATATAGTAGTTTGTTTTTTACTCCGTCAAGTAACCAGATTATCTCCAACAAAAGTACAGTATCCAGTGGTGGAACGTCTATCACCATCAGCTCCTGCCCAATCAGAATCAGAATAATCAACAATGTCAAGGTGCCGATGTCGATGATAAATAAGACCAGTTCCAGGAACTTTCTTGAGATACCACAATATGCGATAGATTGCCTCCCAATGAACAACTTTAGGAGCATGCATAAACTGACTAACAAACCCAACAACAAAAGAAATATCAGGCCGAGTTACAGTTAGATAAATCAATTTCCCAACCAAGCGTCTATATTGATGAATATCAGAATATTCAGGACTATCACAAGTTTCAAGTTTCTGATGTGAATCCATTGGTGTATCAACTGGTTTAGCTCCAAGAACTCTGTACTCAGAAAGTAAATCAAGTACATACTTTCTTTGAGACAAACTAATGCCTTTACTACTGCGAACCACTTTAATCCCCAAGAAGTAATGAAGAAAACCTAAGTCTTTCATTTGGAAATGAGTATTTAGATAAGATTTAATTTCAGCAATACCAGTCTTATCATTCCCTGTAATAATAATATCATCGACATATACAGTAATAATGGTAACACAAGAAGAATGGCGTCTCACAAAAATAGAATGATCAGAGTAACATGTAACGAAGCCAAAATCTATAATAACAGTGCTGAACTTATCAAACCACGCATGAGGAGATTGTTTTAGTCCATAAATTACTTTAAGCAATTTACACACCTTATTAAGTTCCCTCCCTGAGCAACATACCCTGGAGGTTGATCCATGTAGACTTCCTCATGTAGGTCACCATACAAGAAGGCATTCTTAACATCCATTTGATAAAGAGGTCAATCTAGATTAACAGCCAAAGAAACAATAACACGAACCGAGTTGAGACGAGCAACAGGAGAAAATGTTTCAAAATAATCCACCCCATAGGTCTGAGTGAATCCTTTGGCAATCAGTCGAGCCTTTAGTCTGTCAACAGTCCCATCAGAATTATGTTTCACTGTATAAACTCATCGGCAATGATGAACCACTAAATGACCTGCAGGGAGATCCACAAGCATCCATGTTTGGCGTGCCAATAAGGCATCCATTTCAGCATCCATAGTTGCCTTCCACCCTGGATGGGAGAAGGCTGGGAAAGGGTAGTAGGAACGATAGTAGTGGATAATGAGTGAACCAAATTTTGGTGACAACGAGGAAGATGGGCTCTAGAAACAAAATGATCAATAGGAAAAGTACTTTTACGAGTACGAGTACCATTATGTAGAGCAATAGGGAGATCAGAAGAGACCTCAGGATCAGGAGTAATAGTTGACGAAGCAGCTGGTGCAATAGTAGTTGGAGCCACTGGTTGACGTCGTGTATAAACCTGCAGGGGAGGTGGAGGGTCAGTTTGTGGTTCAGATGGTAAGGTGAAGTCAGTTTGTGGTTCAGGAGCATCAGGTAAGGTAGGGACTAAAGGAATTGGTGGTTCAGATGGAGGTAAAGGAGATGACACCAAAACGTGATAGTATGGCTTTTCTTCGAAGAATGTAACATCATGACTGACATAGTGACGTTTGGTAGTAGGATCGAAACACCTATACCCCTTTTGAGTACGAAAATAACCAAGAAAGATACACTTTAGAGAATGGGGGAAATTTTTTTTCCCAATTTAGGATGCATAATGTGAACAAAGCATGTACTACCAAAAACTCTAGGATGAACAGGAAACAAAGGAATGTTAGGACAAAGAAGATGGAATGGGACTTTATCGTGTAAAATAAAAGAAGGCATACGATTTATGAAAAAACAAGATGTCAAGATAGCGTCACACCAATAAAACTGAGGGACATTCATATGAAACATTAATGACTTAGCAATATCCAGAAGATGCCTATTTTTACGTTCAACAACCCCATTCTGTTGAGGGGCATAGGCACAACTGGTATGATGGATTATACCATTAGCAAAACAAAAATCAGACACAGAATTTTGAACATATTCAAGAGCATTATCTGTACGTAACACTTTAATTGGAACTCCAAACTGAGTAAGAATCTCCTTATGAAACCTTTTGAAAATAGAAAGAAACTCAAAACGATCTTTTATTAAATAAAGTCAGGTCATCCTGAAAAAATCATCCATAAAGGTTACAAAATAAGGAAAACCTAACCTATTGGGTACACGACAAGTGCCCCAAATATCAGAATGCACTAAAGAAAATGGAGTAGAATTCTTAGGACTAGAACTAGAAGGGAAAGACGAACGATAATGTTTTCCTAACTCACAAGCCTCACATTGTAAGAAAGTTAGAGACTTGCAACCAAGAATAAGAACCTTCATCTTAGACAAAGACAAATGACCAAGTTGTTGATGCCATTGAAGAGGAGTAGTAGTAGTAGTAGTAGTAGTAGTTGCAGTAATAGATAAATGTTCAGTGGGCTCCAAGTAGTACAGACCAGCATGCTCACGTCCGCCACCAATCATCTCCTTGGTCTTGAGATCCTGAAAAGTACAATAGGAGGGATAAAAGGTAGCGACACAATCGAGAGATTTAATTAGTTGACTAATAGACAAAAGATTAAGAGAAAAATTAGGTACATATAAGACAGATGGTAAGGACATAGACTGGTTAAGAGAAACATTACCATACTGAGAGTAATATAGGTTTATTTGTGTTATGAAGGGATGAAAAGATAGAGGACTGACCCGTCATGTGACAGGTAGCACCCGAATCAATGATCCAAGGGTGAAGGGATGTGTAGGAAAGAAGGGCAGTTGTACATGTACGAGCCAAAGTAGCAGTAGAAGAGGGTCCAGTGTTCTCAAGGTTTTGAACCCTTCGAAGAAGGGCTTCATACTGATCAAAAGATGGAGCAAGTGTAGATGGTGGAATCAGTGCAGTCAGAGATGCATCATCAATGGTTACAGTATTCACCAAATTATCTGCCCATTCAAGGCTACCAAATTTATCCCAGCAGGTATCAGCACTGTGGTTGAATTTATTGCAATGAGTACAAAAGCGGGTAGATTTATCAATTTGAGAACGACCAAAACCACGACCACGGCCACGACCTCAGTTGGAGCCACGACCCCTAGAGGGGGTACCCCGACCACACCCAGCAAACAAAGCAGTTGTATCTTTTTGGGAAGTATCAGTCTGAGGAACCAAACGAAGGAGATGAAAGAACGTCTTGCTTAGGGTAGGTATGGAAGCACCGACAAGCAGTTGACTCTTTACAGCTTGATACTCAGAAGAAAGGCCAGCTAGAAATTTGGCCACATAAAACTCAGAATGTTGAGTTTTCAACTTGTTAATATCAGTAGAAAGCGGTTGCACAACCTGGATCTCTTCAATGAGGCCTTTGAAGCCTCTATAGTAATCAGTCAGAGATTTGTTACCAATGGAATAAGTAAACATCCTCTCATAGAGGTCATAAATCCTAGAAACATTCTTATCTTGATCATAGGTCTCCTTTAAATCAGCCCATATGGCTTTGGCGGTATCATAAAACATTACAGTAAGTAAGATAAAAGATTCTATACTATTCCATAACCAAGTTTGAACCATAGAATTATCACGAAGCCATGTATTATATGTCTTCACAGATGCTGGATCCTTAGAATCATGGTCAGGTGCATCATCAAGCAACAAGGACAGTTTTTTTTTAAAGAGCATGTAGGCTTTAATAGCCTGAGCCCATAAAAGGTAGTTTGACACCCCTTTTAATTTTACAGAGATGATCTGAACTTCTGAAGGTTTATAATCAGTCATCACAACCAAGCAATGCAAATTAATTGTTCTACTTTCACCCGGTTCAACCAACCGACCAAAGAAATAAGGCAAAAAAAGAAGCAAAGGAAGATGGAGATAGTGGGGTTACACAATATATATCTATCTTTGCATAAAAAAAATCTCGGTTCAGCCAACCGAGTGGCCAAATGAATGATGGCTCGAGAGGGGTGGCGGTAGGATAATAGGTAAAAATTATAATGAATGCTTACCACATAGACAATAAGAAGATGATCAAGATGTTATCAATCACACATGAACAACATAGTAATAGGTACAACAGATCTTGATCATCTAAAACACCAAGTAAAATCAGTACATAGGTAGAGCAAAAATATCAAAGGTTTATCAAACCAAGTGTTGAAGATAGCCCAGATCTAATGCTCTGATACCATGTAACAAAACCACATAACCTCAAACACAAAGTCAGAAAAACAAAGAATGAAGAAGAGAGAAGAAGAAATTAGAAGAAGAAGAAGAAGTGGAGAGCAGATAAAAAAAACAGCAAGGTGCTGTAGTTGAGATCAATACCTCTCCCTGTTAGACACCAATCTTATTTATAAGCAAAAAGTATTCAATTACATAGAGAAAGTCTCCATGAACAAGAGAAGACATAAAAAGAAACAAATAACAATAATAAGAAAATAAATAACAATTAAAATCAGGAAGGAAAAATAGGAGCACCAGCCAGTGTCGCTGGCTTTAATTACCACCAGCGACATTGGCTGGTTCTTGATTTGGTTGGTTGGGCCCATATGGGCCATATTTAATATAATATGTGAAGCTTTGATCCCTGAGAGATAAAGAAGGTGTTTAGCCGATGGCACCACACCCTTGGAGCTTGTTTAAAGCCATATGACACCTTGTGCAGATGACATACTGATATGGATCAGTGGAATACAACTCTAAGGAAGATAAGGTGGCATTATTTACTGACATGGCATAATTGATCCTATTGACAGCTCACAATTATGTTCTTTCTTTGTAGTTTTTGTCCCTAAACTCTAATCCGGTACAATCTGATCCATAAGTTGGATCACATAAATGAAACGGATATGTAGAATCCATAATCCTTGAGGCTGCTTCATGTATGCATATTATTCAAGTGCATCATAAGAGAATGCATTTTCACATCCAATTGTGGTATAGTCCACCCATGGGAGATCGCCAAAGCTAGGACAGTCCGAATGGTTGGAGGCTTCACCATTGGATTGAACGTTTCAAAATAATCAATCCCCTCTTGTTGATTGTACTCTTTTGCGACTAAGCACGTTTTGTAGCATTTGATAGTGCCATCCACATGCTTCTTAATGTGAAACACCCATTTGGATCCAATTAGATTCATTCAGGAGGAGAAAGAACCAACTTCCAAGACCCATTGCTTAAGAGGGCATTAAACTCATTACTCATCATAACCTTCCATTTCGTATCCTTATTGGCCTGTGTAAAACATGTAGGTTCAATAGCAAGGGTATTTATTTCAGTTTGGAATGCCAAGGGGAGAGGATGCTGAGTGGATAAAAGAGTAAACTTGGAGACTGGTTTTGAAATACCCGATTGGAGCCTTGTCGTCATAGGATGAGCCGCTAGCTACAGGTTGTGCAATAGAGGATGAAGCTGTATTGGGTTCTTTTGTTGGATGTAAACCTGGGTCGAGGGCCTTTGTATTGGCATTACAAAAGGTTGTTGTGACATAGGTGGAATCGGGTTGGGTGGATTATGAAGAACAGTGTTTGGTGACACACCCCTTGGTTGACACAACACATGTAATGGCATAGGAATGGTGTTGCAGGGATAGAAAATGTCTTGTGAAGAAATACAAATTGGACTCCTTAACTACTGTGGACGTGGAGCCGAAGGTTGTACCAGTTGTGAATAGGAAACATTATTTCATCAAGGGAAATTTTTAGCTATCATCCAAAAAGAATTGGCCAAATCATCTACCGTCCAAGATGTTTAAAAAAATCACCTACCACCCACCCAACTTAGACAAACGTTAGTCCATTTACTGACGGAAAAAAATTGAAATTTTGTATAGACATTTATACCCTTGTCATTTTAGATTTAAAAATGTTAACCAATGTAAAAATTATTTATTTAACCTTCTAGTGTAAATAACACCATCTTCAACCTTTCTTCTTCTTCTCCACATCTAACTTCAGCAACCGACGCCTCAACCTTGCTCTCATTCATTCAAACCTTTGCTTCGCCATGACTGTTTCTAAATTTTTTTATGTATAGCCACAGCAGTATACCAAAGCCCTTTCTTCCCGTCGGCGGTGACACTGTTGGTATCCCAGCCGTCCAATGTTTGGTTGGACGACTGGACGGATGGAGATGATTTTTATCCCCGCCGCAGCCAGTGACCACCCATGACCACAGTCCACGGTCCACACATATAAAAGATGTGCAATTTTCAGTTCGCATTGTTTGCACACTGAAATTTCCAACATTTTCCTTGAAGGCTCGGGAGGGGACTGCTAGTGCCTTTGTCAGTTGGAGGTGGTTTATCTTCAGGATTGGATTTGCTCTATTATCTCTTAGATAGAAATTACAAAAATGGTAACTTTGAAGGCATCTCTCTTTCTCTCTTGCCTACTTTCTTCTGTTTTCCTTTTCAAAAGTTTATGTAATCGGACAATTTCTAGGTTGCTTTGGTTTGGTTATTACTGAGAAACAAACGCTACTGATTTTGCTATTAAGGTTCTTACTGATTTCGAACTCTGTTCTCTAAATGTGCTGAGATTGGCTTTTTTTTTTTCTTTTTTTTTTTTTTGTTGCTCTTGGTTTTTGTAATTCTGTCTTTTAATTGGGTTATCTGAATTTAGTTGGAAAATTTAGGATTAATCAACTGAATCTTCTTGATAGATTTTCTAATTTTGTGTTCTTCTCATTCAATAATCAAAACACACTATCTGTAAGCCGGGGGGGAGGATGAACGGATGAGTGACCTGCTGTATAAAACGATCCTATTTCTGCCATTTGTTCTAGATTTTAATAATCAAGCTTAAATTTTTAGCGTGTTAATTCCAATTAATAACATGATTTTCATTTTATTTTGGTAGGTTTGGTCTTGTTTATGAGGTTACATTTATATTGCTTTTGTTTTAATCTAGGCTGATCCTGAATTAGAAGCTATCTGGCAATGAAGAATGCAAGAGCCAATGGCACAACGTCGTCTGGTAAGTGATACCTTCTATTTTTGGGGTTGATTGTATATATGTAGATTGTATTAGACCAGCATTATGCCTGTAATCTTTGTGATTTATAATTTCTAATTTTCTTACTGAATGAATACCTCCATAAAATCAGGGAAATCAACAGAACTCAGAGCAGCAGAAAACACAAGAAGAGGGCAAAAGGTAGGCTGCATCATTGTCAACATAATCATAGTTCCATGAGTTGTCTGTATTGTCAAGCTTGGTTCTTAGCAACATCTTTGAACTGAATCATAACCAATAATTCCAGGAAAGTGGAAGAACAGAGGCAAATGATGCTTAGTCAGATTGTATCTTCTAAAGCATGAGAGAGACATAAGTTAAAACCTTTTTTGGGTCAAATACTTTGTCCATCGCTTCCCTTGTTCTCCATCTTCTACACTTACTCTCCCTTTGGATCCCTCTGCCAAGAAACCCAGTTCACCTCGTTGCTTACTTGATTAGATGGCCGTTGGCAGAGATCGACAGTTCGAAGTTAGGGTTGGGAGGAACAAAACTATAAAATCGGGTGGTATGTGATTTTCGGATTTTTGAATTTCGGGTGGGGGTAGAGTAAAAGAATAAATAAGGCTAAATTGGACTTTTTCCTTTACAATAAGGTATTTTTGTCATTCAAGTATTTTCTAACAATTGACATCAGCAACTAACGGCTCTATTAGTTGCTTTTGGATCTTTTTGATAAACGTTTATCTAACTTGGGTGGTAGGTGATTTTTTTAAACAACTTGGGTGGTAGGTGATTTGACAAATTCTTTTTGGGTGGTAACTGAAAATTTCCCTTTCATCAAATACCACAAGACGTGTGATATAAGTTCGTCGAGAAAATGGGTAATAACATTTATAACCTTTTTGAATGTTGCTATACCCAAGGAAGATACACGGCTGGGATCGATATTTAAGCTTGCGCTTATTATAAGGCCTCAAGTATGGGAAACAAGCACAGCCGAAGGCTCTTTATAAGGTATAATCATGTGCAACTCCAAATAAAGATTGAAACGATGTTTGCAATCCAAGAACAGCCTTTGGTAGTTTATTGATCAAGTAGACTACATTGAAGAAGGCAAAATCCCAGTAGCTATTGGGAATGTTTGCATCGTGCCAACAATGTGAGTCTAGTTTCGACAATGTGTCAATGTTTCCTTTCTGTTCTTGCATTATGTTATGGAATATGCAGACATGAGTATTGATGACTAAAACCTTGCTTTAAGAAATAAGAATCAAACTTCTTATATTCAGTAGCCTTATTGGACCGAAAAGTTTTAATAATGGAATCAAAATAGAAATTTACATGCTTTTTAAATGCTAGCTATAAATTTTCTGAAGCTTCAATTCTATGAATCAATGGAAAAAAAAACCAAGTAATGCGGCTATAGACATCCACAAACACAAGAAAATACCAATTACCAGTAACAAATGTAATTGGAGCAGGTCCCCAAATATCAGAATGCACAATCTCAAATGCTTTGATTGCTCGCTTATTGCAGATGGGAAAAAGGCAACTTATGACTCTTGCCTAGTTGACAGGAAACACAAACTGAAGATGGAGAAGCTTCTTGTCTACTCAGTAATTTATTCTGATGCAACACGTGAGACATGGTTCTGTTGGATGGATGTCTAAGCCGATCATGCCATGTTGATGTGGGAACTCGTTCACCAATCAAAGTTGACGGGATTGAAGATTCCCTATTTCTGGTAGTACCATCTAGTCAGTACAAACCATTAACATTCGGACCTTGCAGGAGAACCTTCCCAATTGAAGGATCCTTCAAATAGGAAAAGTGAAGGCAAAACTCAAAAATTAATTATCATGTATAAATCTACTAATTGAAAGCAAACTCTTTGTAATCTTAGAAGCATGCATAATTTAGAGTGCTTGATGTTACGAAAGGAAGAAGCACTAATATTATGGATAGGTAAACCTGCACCGTTACCGGCTCGGATCTAATCAGGCCCTTTGTACGGACTATCACCCATGTGAAGATTTGCCATATCAGCATTGGCATGGTGGGTAGCTCCTGATACTAGGATGTATCAAAGTAATCAGAAGTGGAAGCAACATAAGTAGTTGGAGCCGATTGTTCGTGTTGTGTGTTGTTGTTGTATTGATTAGTAGCAATGAGAAGCTATATGATTAGTCCAGTTACATATTTGACACAGCCCACAAACAGGAGGGCCATTCCCAGATGGAACATAATGTTGCTGATAGTTATTGAGTCCACGATCCCTTCCCCATCGTCAGTTGGAATTGGAGGAAGAGCCATTAAATTGAGTTGAGGGCCGAGAGTTGGAAGAGGGATTTGTTAGAAGAACATCACCTTTTCACGTAAAATTTGTCGCAGCTGATCCGAACTCAAACGGGTGTTGAGTCGACTCTTTAAACATTTCTTGGTTTAATAGAAGGCCAAAGAAATCATCGACGACAATGAGATCCAATCGAGTGGGGATGGAGGTGGCAAAAGAGTCATAATCAGAACCGAGGTGTTAGAATCGAACATCAGTAAAGCTGCTACATTAAGATTATTAACAAGATCTTTTGCCTTTTGCAAGTAATTATTAGTCATAGAGAGATGGATTCAAATCCTCTCATGCCCCTCATGCTGGCATGAGGAAATCTAGTGGCTATCATCCATTGTGCGCGTATACCAATACATCGGTATGTGCGCACAATAAACTACAACAATTGAATCTCCTCATGCCAGCATGAGGGGCATGAGAGGATTTTTATCCTAGAGAAATGATATTTTTTTAATTGAAAATAGCTGATATTTAAGCTACATAACCTGAGCTTTAGATTGGGAAGAAAAGATACCCTCAAGGGTATGCCATACCGCGTGAGAGGTTGGTAAACCAACTACTTGGGAGAGGGATTGCTCAATGAGGGATGAAATGATCCAACTTAGTATCATCTAGTCTTGTTTGTGCCAGAAAGTATAGGCCGGATTCAACTTACGTGGTAATGGGGATGTAGGAGGATTAGCAAAGGGAGTGCTAATGAGATATTGATAAGGAGATGAAAACTCACCGTCACTTGCCCATGAAGACAGTGAGCCCAAAGGAGAGGTAGAAATTGAGATTTCCATAATACATAGTTTGTTGATCCAGCTTGATATGGGAAGATGCAGAATAATGTTAGGTGGTGCAACAACAGTGGTGGAAGTAACGCCTGTGGTGGGAGCAGCAGTGGTGTAGAGGAGGTTGCCATTAAAGAGAGAGAAAGGATGACTTTTAGTCGTTCAACTCTGATACCAGTATAAAACACAATTTGAATTTCCTCCATAATGATTTGAGGATTTGATTTTAATTATATAAATTTCCTACACAATTACAATTCTTTTGAATTTGAGTTACAAAGAATACAGATTACATTGGAGACTGGAAGAGATTTTAGAGAGAGATTTTAGGAACCGCTCATAACTCACATTGAACTGTTTTCCTTTGAATTTGAACTTGATGATGAGGGAACACTTTCAATGTTTGCTTGCTAAGGTGTCATGATGATGTCCATTTATCGAAGTGGTCTCTCAGAGCTCCTGATAATGGGTTTTGGGTTACTTCATTCTCGGAGTACTTGCAAACTCTTGTTGCATCTTTTTTGCCCCTTGATGATGATTAAAATCTGGCAAGGGATCAATCTTCTAATATCCTCAAAAAATTACCTTTTCATTAGATATCTTTTTTTTTTTTTTTTTTTCCTTTGTTCCTATCTGATTGTGCTTTTGATATAGATCTACCAATCTCTCTCTTCGATAAAAAAAAGTTTTGCAACCCGAAACTCAACAATCAGGTGGTGTTCTATCCATTACGGATGGAAGTTGGGAATCATTTAGGAAAATTTTCATATACACCCCAATAAGAATTGGAAACATCATCTACCTCCATAAAATTACAAAAACCTCATCTAGTACCCAAAAAGTTTGTTCCGTTAATCAACGAAGTCCACTCCGTTAACAAAATTTCGTTAGTTGCTGACGTCAGTTGCGCTGAACATTTTAACGGACTATACTACCCTTTTAGGTTGTTAAAAGACTAAAATACCCTTTTATTCATTTATAACCTTACCCCCAAATTTCCATTTCCTTTCATAACAGTGAAATTGGAAAAAAAAAATCGAAACCACTCTCGAGTCCTCTGTTCACGAATCCTAAGTGGAGTCCAACCCAAGATTAAAGTAATCGATATCTGCAAGCTATAGAACGAGATCCGCATTCACAGAGTACGGCATTTCGAGCTTGAGTAGCAGAACAATGGATACGATTTCGATGAAGAGGAAACCAGGCTTCACTGTCCACATAGCCGGCTGTCTAAAAACCATATCTAGTTGATTTCTGAAACAAATCGACTATCTTCTCTTCTTTAAATTTTGGATTTTGCATCTCTCAACACTCACCCCCTTTATTCAAGATATCCTCTCTCTCTCTCTCTCTCTCTCTCTCTCTCTTTCTACTTTAAACTAATATTGCAGTTGCAGATGAGAAAAGAGAAGGAGAAACGAACCTACCAGTGACTCATTCGAAAACAATCAAAAACTCAAAACGATGGTAGAAACAAATATTGAAATTGCTATCAAAGAAAAAAAATACAAGAAAACATCGATTAAATCCTTAAAACTGAACTCCCTTGGTGTCCCTGGTATTAGGGTTCACTGAAACTAAATACAAAATGGGAATCATAAATTCCGACAGATAAAAAAACAAGAGTTGCAGCGGTGATGTGCGGGCGTCGAAATCGGGGATGTCAAAATTCGAGTCTGAACTTTGGTTTAGTTCTGCTCTGCCTTGGTTGATTAAACTGTGTTCCCATTTCATGTCTTTCCATTGTAGAAATTATTATAGAAAGAATGAAATACCAGGAAATATACCCAATAGATCTTCTAAAGAGAAGAAGCAACTGGAATTCAGGGAGGGAAAAGAAAAGAAAGATTAAAAAGATGAGAAATGTCATCGGCCTACAACTTTACTTCTTGTCCTGCTTCGTATTACTGGGTTGTTCTTCCCAAAGTATCATTGCAGGGGACACCATAACTCTGAATCAATCAATCAGAGATGGGCAAAGCCTCGTATCTTTCGGTGGAACATTTGAATTGGGGTTCTTCAGTCCCACCGATTCCAATAACAGATTCGTTGGGATTTGGTACAAGAAAATATCAGTTCAAACTATTGTTTGGGTTGCAAGATAGTAGCAGTTGTTTGAAGCTTTTGTCAAATTCAGATCGCAAGGACCAAAGGAAGTGGAGAAAGCTCCGGAAACTGGAAAGGCGAAAGCTAAAAGCCTAAGAACGAACTGAAACTTAAAAACTTGCAAAGGATCTTCTTTCCTCTTTGTCTCTTTGGGTGTTAAAATCAGCAATTCAGCACCTTGTAGATACCTGAAAAGAAAGTGATTGTTTCTGTACTTTATGTATTTGTAATTGTTCTTTTTTCACCCAAAATGTTTGTCCGTTTTCTCTTTTTCACAAAAGGTGGTTGGAGAGTCGAGCAGAGCAAACCATGAGCGGAGGAAGGGGAAAAGTGAAAACCGACGACAAGGCAGAGGGACCAACGTAGAGGGGATTAGGGTTTGGGTGAGAGTGAAAAGGAAAGAAACACAGTTCCATTACAAAGGTCAGATTAGTCATTCATTATATTATTTTAATTTTTTAATTTATAATATGAAGGGTAAAACTGTATTTCAATAATTATGTCAGTTAGTTGGATGTGATTGAGGTTTTTGTAATCTTGTGGGGTTAGATGAGGTCTCCAATCCTTAATGGGATGTATATAAAAATTTTCCAATCATTTAATACAAATACCAATACATGGGTATGTGCATCGAATCAAACCGAAAAAAATTGGACAACATCCGAGGATTTATTTTCTCTATAAAAGGCAGGCAAGTACAATCTACCTAAATCTTCTCATCAAATTTACCAAACACAGGAGGATATTTTTGTCATTTCACAGAAACTCATGTGCTCCTCGTGGTACCGTTCCTCCCCTGCAACTAATAAACGCACAAACCAACCAAAACCCTCTCTCCTTCGTCTCCACCTAAACCCTGCAAGGCTGCACTGGTCAAACTTCTCTCGGCAACCCAAATCCTGGCCATGGACATCTCTCTAACCAGCGCAGCTCTTGTCCGTGGAGGAAAATGCAATTCGCTTCTATGCACTCCTTCGCATTCATTTCTAAGCTCCCAACAATGGCCTCCTTTGAATCTTCGCTTCTCCACCCTAAAACCCCCAACTTCTCGAGCTGTGGTTAGGTTTTCTGCAATTAAGGTTTCATCGAGTGTCAATCCTGTATCCGAGAAAACTCCTCTAATACGGCGGATAAAGAAAGCCGCTAAAAGGGTTATCTTCACTGCCACAGTCGCCGGTTTAACACTCGGGAGATTCTCTGAGTTACCTGTGAGGGCAGATCCTGTGACATTGATGGAGGAGAAGCAGGTGGTTGAAGAGGAAGAAACCAAGGAATCACCACTTTCAAAGTTATCTGAATCGCATTCTGATGCCTTAAAGTCTCTCTTGCAACGGAAGCTCGAAGACGGAGAAGACGAGGAAGCTTTGAAGATATTGAGACGGTTGGTTGAGGCTCAACCGTCGGAGGTGGAATGGAAGTTTCTAATGGCGAGGTTGCTGAATGAGATGGGAGAGAAAGATGAAGCTCGAAAGGTTTATGAAGAGATTTTGGCGGTAAACCCTCTCTCTTTTGAAGCCTTATTCGAAAATGCTTTGCTTATGGACCGCTGCGGAGAAGGGGAAGCTGTGTTGAAACGACTCGAAGAAGCATTGATACTTGCAGAGGAGCAGCTGAAGAGTAAGGAAGCTCGCGATGTGAAGTTAATTATGGCTCAGATTCAGTATCTTCAGAAGAATGTTGATGAGGCTTTGAGGAGTTACCAAGAGCTGGCAAAGGAAGATCCAAAAGATTTCAGGCCTTACTTCTGCCAAGGTGTGATTTATAGTTTGCTTGATAGAAACGAGGAGGCAAGAGAACAGTTTGCGAAGTACCATGAGCTTTCACCGAAGAAGTTCGAGGTAGAAGGATACCTGCAAACTCCTTTGACAAAGATGAAGCTCTTTGGGACAGATTCAGAGAATTGAAATTCGGGGTTATTTTGCTACTGAGAGTTTGAAATAATACAGCAAAATTGACATTTCCTGGTATTTCTCTCCCTCTGTTTAAAAATATTTGTAGTAGTCCTTTTTTGGTGTTAAAATTTCAAAGAAATGATGTTGAATCTCCATGACAGCTTCACATGAATGATTAGAAGAAGGGGGAAATAAGAAGGAAAGGAAAAACCTTTTCAAGTGTATCCATAGATAGATTTACAAGGGTATATAGCAGTTCTGCTTCTCCGAGTTAAGAGTAGAATTGGTACTGTAAGCAGCCTTTCTTGCAAAGTTGGGAGTCAGAAATTCATTATCTGTTGATTTTCCTTTTGCTTCCTAAATTGATATGCAACATTGTGTGGTGTTAGATTTATCTTGTGTGATCAATGGGGTCTAAGATTCAAGTCTGATCTCTCAGTCTGACGATGCACCGTAAATTAGATTTCTAGGTAAACAATGATCCATGGATAATATAATAAGATTATTTTGGTTTGAGAGGAATCTTAGAATTGGGGGTGGAATGGCAATCTATAGCCTTCACCTAGATTTGGGAGGCCATTGTTTTCCATGTTCGTGGAGCTATTTTGCTCTTATCTAGACCTTCTATGGATACGGTTAGAAATAGATTCATTTTGTCTTCTTCACATCTTGCTACCTTCTTAGGTAGTTAGCTTCCTCGATTTTTCTTTTAGGCCTTCTTACCTTCTTGTAAGGAGCTTGGTTCTCTATCCTTCAAGATACCCAGGTTTGATTTCCCTGTTTTGGGGGTCTTGTTAATTCATTTATTCACTCCTAAAAAATGTCATCAGATTATTCCATGCTAGTGTTAATCAAAATCTTGACATAGGTCTGAGGTCGATCCCTAAATCAACTAGGACAAAAAGTTCTTTAGGGAACCTGAGATCCTCTTGGTATGGCTTCTATGGTTCCAGGACCTACCCCTTCCATGGTACTGTAAAGTGTAAAGTGGTAACTGTAAACCAGAATTCTATCTAATAATCTTCCGTTTTCTTGTCCCTATTGTTAACACTCAGTTTTTCTCTTTTTGTCTATGGAAGCTTCTTGAGATCCTAGCAAGCTGCTGTGAAGCTTGAGGGAGAAGCCATTTGATGGTTTGTTGCATCTACTATAATCCATATTCTGCTTTTCTTTCTTCTGTCCTTTTAAGATTTTGCTCCCCTCTGATTTTTTTTTATTTACTTTGCATGTCTCTGAAGCAAGGTTACTCAGTAGGGAAAAAAATGATATCTGTGAACTCAACGCCGGAGTTTATGTTCTCTTTTGGCACTATTTTTCGCTTTCAATATATAGAAGTTGAATTAATTGAATCACAGAATCGATCTGCTTGTGCAGTTTCCTTCTTGTTTAAGTCATGGGTGCTTGGGGGATGGTGAACAGAGACGGTCACAAGTGCAGGATTCATGCCTTAGTTAATATATCACCAAGTGGAAAACAGACTTGGAAGTATGACACAAGTGTAGGATCCATGCCTTGTGCAATTTTACTTGTTCTTTTTAATCATACTTATTTAGCTACCCCATGGAACTTTGACTTATTTTTAATCGGAAGTAAGTTTATTCTTCAATGCGACATGAGGATACAAGGTTACACTGATCCTGTATTAAAGGATCAGAACGGGTCAAATTGTCGTTCTCACAACCGACAAGGCCCTCCATGCCTGGAAGTTAGCTATACCTTTTGCTTCCTAGGAATAAACTTGAAAATACATTCATTAAAGTTAGATTTCAGGTGAAAGATGTCACATAAAATGGAGACAGCAAAGGTCGGGTTGCTGTGTTGAGGTTGAATGGTGAAATGATCTCACTTTTGTCGGACTCAATGATCTTTTCAGTGTAGCCTTCTGAAACAGCCTTAAGAAGACCTGATTGAATCTCAAGACTCTCCCCAATCAGAGAGGACTGGTAAATGGTGGGATCAGACAAAGCAAAGAGAGGGGTGCCATTGCAGTCACAAAAGAGGAAACCGGTACCTCCTTTGACTGAGTCCGGCTTAAGGGAGGCATCACTGCTGATCTTTATGAAGCCTTGAGGCGGTAACTGTCAAGCTGAAAAGCCTAGGTGGCTTGGGGACAGGGGCCACTGGAACAGGGGCCACTGAGACTACTCGGGGAAGCACGGAAGAAATCCATTAAGGAATTTTATGCCAATCCGATAACATCTCTTGGATACCACTGTTTTCTTCTAAAAAATAAGCTCGTTTCAATCTCTAACTTGAAGAGACATGGCTTCTTTACTGATTTGTCAATCTCTAACTTGAAGAGAATCCCAGCTTTCGATCGAAGAAGGTAAACATAGATCTAACTGAGGAGGGATGGAGTAAGTTAAGTAACTACCAAACCAAGTGGCTCAAATGGGAATTAAACTTTGACTACTTAGAGTTGCAAGGGAGGTGGGAGGGGGCCTTAGGGCACAAGCTAAGACAGAAGAATTAAACCCCTGACCTCTTGAGTGTCTCCACACAACTGATAGGACACCAACTAACTACGTTGAGATTGTTCATGGGTTGGATAATTTATTACTTATATTATTGACTGCCATATGGTTCAATTTGGTTGCAAGGAAAACTAAAGAAAGGGATTTGAAAATTTTCAAATCCAAGAAGGAAACTTTATACCTCTAACACAACATGATTTATATATACCATCTAAATTTTTTTATCGTATTTAGAAATGATACTGTTAGATGTAAAATTTATTCTCCTTTCAAATGCAAAGGGATTGAATTGAAAATAATATAAATTAATAACTAAATAGCCCACATTGCTTAAGTATGAAACATTGGATGTCTTGCATACTTGAGAATCCTTCCATTTACTAGTTTGAATGTTTAAGATTAAAACTTAACATGATGCAATGATTACAAAAATTTTCTTTTTAAGTTTAAAATTTTCATTTTTTTCCCTTTAATTGGCATTGCAACTAATAGAGCCTATCTGTTTTGTGAATTATTTGTAAAAATATTCACAGCAGTGAAAAATCGCCAGCATTCTTTTAGACCGCCTTGGATCATGTCTACCCCGAATTTTTTTTTTAATTATGAAAATTTATCAAGATTAGGGTTATTCATGAACTCTTTAGTTATTCTCGTATCTTTCATCTCAGCCTCTCCTAGCAACTGAGCCGAATATCCTTTGTTCAATGAGGAGCAACCTGAAGCGGCATCATAGCAAATTAACAAACCCTACCACATAAGCCGTTTATTTGACCTGACAGATGTGGGAGACCTGTGGTTGACACATTAATGTGTCTGAAACAACTGAAAGAACTTACACAATAAGAAGCTATTACTAGGGGAAAGGGAAAGTTTAGTGAAAAGGGTGATGTTGCTATTCTTACTTCCGGATACAAGGAGAATAGTCTACCCGTTCAAGAAATGTAGGTCCATCCAAGCTTCCACATGGCATATATTTGGGCTGGACGAGAGTCTGGCATACCATGTTCACGAGGGGAAAAAAGGATTTTCTTTTAGTTTCATGCATTCAGCTTTTTAAAATTTTGTGGGGTTAACTCAGCTATTCAGTCTTCTTGCCAAGAATTTCATTTCCATGTCTTTTTATTCCCACCATTAACGTATCAAGCTGGCTACCTATCAACTTGATGGATAGCGATCAGTTTATTGAAGGATCAGAAGAGAACAAACATGCATACATATTAATTTTTAAGATTTCTTAATCCACTCAGAATATTCCAACAAAGTTAAACCCTGTCTCAAATTATTGAGATAGAAATACTACACAATGTAGGAATTTCTACCACACGATCTCTATTTTCATGTGATCAATATTTGGCATTTTGACAATTAGACAGAATCAATCTTTGCTGTAAGCCACATATCAATTTGAATGCTCACATACCATATGATCCACCATACATAGATTTATTGGGCCATTTTATTTTAAAGTTGGAGATGAGAAAAAAATACTGATCGACCTTTGTGTATCCTACAAGAAATCATGCCAAATGAATTCATGACAGAAGTAAGGAAAGCAAAATAAGAAAAGGGGAGGGGGATTATAGCATACATTAATTATACAAAATTAACTACAGCTTACAATTTGGACAAAGGAAAAAGTCAAAATGTGGGAAAAAGAAAGGCATAACTCATAATTCCCCTTGTCCACTAGTTATTGATTGTGTCTATTCAAGTTCAAGGGATTGCCACAGTTTCGCTTAAATAACTCAACTTTCACCATCAATCAGGTTTCTTCAAGTTCACACAGTTGTCAACAGCTTGGTTAAATAACTCCTGAACATGCTTCAACTCTTGCTCTGGTAAAAGCAGCACCAACATAAACAGCACAAGTAAATTAATAATCACTGATTTTGACGAAGAGAAACTAGTATGGAGATGAAAGGGTGGTACTGGTTGCAAGATGATCCTCTAGTCCACCCTTCATCTTCCCCCTTGTTCCCACCTTACACTGGATAGGAACACAGCTAGTTTAGGAATTTCTACAAATAAATAGGTGGTTTCTCTTCCAGAGAATTAATCACAACTCTTTGAGATGATTTCCTGCCAAAACTCTATTGGCGGCCAACGCTAACATTGACAACAGAGATGGCCCATTAGTTCAGCAATCTATCATCACTGATGATCAGTCTCTTAAGCACACAAATTTCTTAGAAAGGAACCATTAAGATATAGTTACCAGTTGACAAGCCATAAACAAGCCATAGTACATGGATATCACTATCCATTCATATTGTCCTCTTGTAGAAATATGACAGCTAGTTGTTCACGTTCTTCTATCAACATTTGAGAATAGAAGTATTAAGTGAATCTTCCAAAAAAGTGGAGTTAAAAATTCACCTGCTGCCTCCAGTTGCCTTTGAAGTTCCTGTCCCACTGCTTCATTTTCAGCCTAGAAAATAAGTTGGAGAACAATAGAAATAAGAGAAGAATTTCCATCAGGGGCATAATAACAAAGCTAACAGGATAATATCATGGCATCACTATACCTCAAGTTCTGTAATCCGTTTCAGTTGTGCTTCTTCATCTCCCTCTGCTACTGGAAGTGCAGTAACCAATGTATCAAACTAGAAACAAAAAACCATTACTGTGGTAAATTATAAAAAAAAAATCATTATCATGGTGAAAATAATTAAAAAGAAATGGAATAAATCAAGATGTATCCCAGCATAGGATGGATTCAATAAGAAGATCTCTCTTCTCTAGAAGAGATCCAATCATAAACTGACTAGTCACATAATATCTTGACTTTCAAATGAATTTCTTCTTGGCAGCTTTTTTTCCCCTTTGGGGGTGGGGGGAAGGGTGGAACATCAAGCTGTCCCTACAACAAGTGTTGGCTGTGATGTGTACTTAAAGAAAGGGAAGAGAACAACATTGAGTTATTAAAAAAATTAAAATTTTCCTCGGGTGATTAACTTTTCCATCTCTCCCCCCTCTTGCACCATTTAACCCACTATGCTGTTGGCAAGCAAGTTCCTTTAGTTTCCATTTTCCAGTAGAGATAACTATCCTAAGTCATTAGTTTCCAATGTCAATGTTTCTCCTTTAGTACAGAGAATTCTTCACCTGCTTTGCAGCCTTAACTAGGGCAGCACTCATGAGCTTGGGTTGTTCTGTAATATTCAAAGTGTCTTCTGAGGGATTTGCAGATGGTTCTGGATAATTTGGTGAAAGACGGACTGGAGGGGCATCTCTTTGAAGTGTCCCAAAGCTATTAAAGGCAAGAGAGGCAATTGTATTGATTTGTTCCTGAAGCTGAGATATGATGTCCATCTTGCAGTTGGTTTCGAAATTCCAAATGAATGATTCTGAATAACAATACAAAGAATAAATATCCATCCATACTTTTCAAATTTGAAGGGGGAAGGGAAGAGAATCTTGCATGCTTTAAGTGTTTTAAGGAAAATCAAAATGGAAGCCCCATGGTATCCATAATACTACAATAAAAACAAACAAAAATTTCACCCTTATCTTCTTGTGATATTGACCAATTTAACTTCTTGGCAAAAAGGAAGTAGCTTGGCTAAGTTGCTTCAGCTCCTTGCTTTCTGCCACATGAAATGTCAAGTGGGACAATCCGAACCATTGAATGGGAAAAAGTGACTATTTGTTATGTCACAAATTTCAGGTCCTACACTCCTACCTCAATATATTGCACAATTTCCATAATTTTAAAATGGTCCAGAATCATCCAATGATGAGTGGCTTTTAACCATTTTGTCCACTTGATTTTGACAAGCAGAAGAGTTCATTGGGGCTCAAAATTGACAAATGAGCAGGGGAGATGGGCCTTTACCTCCCAACGAGATGTGGGCCCAATCAAACTGCCACGCGGTAATAAATAATGCCCAAGTTGCCTTGCAACTTCATCGAGCTGCCTACACCTTCCCAATGTTTTTATTTTTATTTTTTTGTTCCATTACTTTGAGTTAAAAATTATCATGCAATTTATTATTAAATTAACAGATAAGCTTATTACTAAGATTGAAACACAAGAAAGCTACTATTCAAAGATATGGAAGGAGCTGGGTACAACACCAAATAACAAATTTTCTTTTGGCGTCATTGACTATTCTAAGTGAGAAGGAGAAAGTACAATTTCGAATAAGAGAACAATACATTCAATGTAATAAGGTAAAAGCCAAAGAAAATTTATAAATATAATTGTGATGATGTATTAAATCCAACAAACAAATATCACCTCACGATTAAGATATAGAAAAGGGAGAAAAGCCCACCCTTCACTTCAAAACATTAAATTTCCGAATTAAAAAAAATTATCAAGAAATCACTAAGGACAATTTGTAATGAGGTGAAACAAATAAATGAAGTTGAAAAGCCTATAATCACCCATATAATAAAAAGCAGCAGACCCGACCCTTCTCAATGGTGTTCTTCTGGCCCCGAGAAGATAGAGCAAAAGGTATTAGCTCTGAGTTACTCAGATTTACTAGTCAGTTGAAGCCTTGCTTTTTATTTTTTTTAATTTTGGGTTTTACCAGAAGATACTGAGATCCGGAGGGACAAATTGATTCAGCTATGGGTCGCAGAGGGATTCCTGGAACCAAGAGCACATCGTGGACTTGGAGGAGTATTTAACATACTCTACCTGTGGTTAAGGAAATGTGCTTGTTGGGGAGTGGGGATGGTAGAGGACAATATCTGGAGAGATTTATGGATAGCATATATGGATTCATTCTGTATTCCTTAGACAATTAGTCAGAATAAGTCATAAAAATGCAGTGATTTTATCATTGGAAGCAAGACCTGGAATGTCCCACTCCTATATTCCCTGTTCCAGCTGATATTGTCAAACCTCTCTCTTCTGTCCTAGTCCCCGATGTCATTATACCAGCAAGACTTCTCTTCATGGCTTCCAAAATAGGCGATTTAATCACTAGATCTGCTAATAGATTGTTATTCTCAACAAAAGAGAGAAATCACTCAGACTTCCTGTGGAAGACTGAAATCCAAAGTTTTCTTATGGCAGTGCGGCCATGATTGCCTACCTACCAAAAATAAGCTACTTCTATGCAGCTTTATCCCAGAAGATTGTTGCATCTTATGCAACAATACTGTTGAATCACTTTGGCATCCTTTTTTTTGGGGCGGGGGGGTCAACCTATCAACCTATCTAACGGTGCCATATGGGACTTTGACTACAACTACCAGAGAGAGCTAAAAGATGGAGTGGAAAAGGGCAGAAGAGACTGTGCCTTAGCACAAGATCAAGGCAGAAGAGTTGTACTCGTGATGACATCTTGGGACTCCTACACTCTACTGGTAGGGTACCAACCAACTGTGCTAGAAATTGTCTTCATTCTCTATTTTTTTTTTTTTTAATTTGGTCTGCATCACCTTTAGGGAACAGACAGAAGGTGTAAGTTGTGAGTAAGTGCTTAATTGTGATTCATGTCCATAATATATGGCATCCTTCCTCATCCAACACTCAATGAGAAACAAGGTGCGATGCTAGTGTATTCAATCTGGCAAGAAAGAAATAGATTGGCATTCAATAAAAAAAACACGGAACCCTTGCCATATCCTACACATGTTCAATCTATGGAGCAAAGAACAGATCCTTTTTACCACCTTCCACAGGGGACACCATTTTGGAGTTGTCGGTTGTCATTATCTTGCACAACACAATCAGATGTTATAGATTTATAGTCAATGATGGAGCATTTAATTAGTTTTCTGGTATGACTGGTTCATCAGCTTATTTGTTATATCCAGGAATCGGAAAACATCGTGTATATGTTGAATCCAGAAAACATTCCTTGGCTTTAGAGACATAGAAGAGGGGAATTAGAGTTGTGTTCAAGCTAATGGGAAACTAGCACCAGAGGAGAACAATCATGATCCCAGACTGCTTAGAGGCAGTTAGGTTGATCAACAATGATGGTTTTGATAACTGACCTTGGGATATTCCTCATGTCCAATCTAGCTTCTCACATGGAGGAAAATTCATTACCTTTCAAATAAGGAAGTTAGGCATTCTTTCACATTGCATACAATCTTGTATTAAATCAAGAGAATAAAATACAATTTGATATTAGCGGAGGACCCTCTGATTATTTAATTCATGCCAATAGCTTGATCTCTCTTAAGTTGCTATAATTGGGTGCACTTAAGACTCTAAAGGCTATTTCTTTCTTTTCTATTTATTCAAGTATGAAATAAACTAGATCCCAGATGATGAAGAGGGGGTGACACAAAACTTAATGGTATCCAAACCTTCTTAGAAAGGAACTAACACAAGAGGATCCATTGCTGCATATAGCAATAAGATGATGAAGAGTCTTGATATGAACACAGGGAAGCCTCCCCCTCATTTTCCTCCTTTTTTCCCCATGAGGACAGCCTCATTGAACCACTACCAAATAAACTAGTGACTTTGTCCGATATACAAAGCCAGCTTGGATCAATTACCCACCTACCAGTAAAAAAGCTCTGGCCAGCAGTTCTTATAAGACAAAACTTTGTATTTGATTTTTTGATCAGTGAATTAAGCTGAAATGCTAATTTGAGAAAAACATTGGATGAAAATTGCCATGCTTCAGGTCAATTAATCAGTTTTGCAAATTCTTCTCATACCTTCAGCGGGAATGCATCAGATTTTTATAATTTTATAAGAATAGAGCTACAGAAATAATCAGTTAAGAGGAGGGCGAAGGTAAACAGAAATATTTGGGACCTGGGGCCTGTGGCCTGGGGCCTGGGGGTACCTAATGATTTTGGTGGGTTGAGTATGAAATGTTTTCTGATATTAAAGACAGGACCTTCAAGAAAATAGCTGGCTGGAAAGAACAGTCGCTTTCTTTTCTGGGAAAGAAGCTCTAATTAAATTGGTTGTGACTAGCATCCCTTCATATATTATGTCTCACTTTTAAGTTGTCATTTGATATTCTAAAATCAATCAAATAAGCTCCTATTCATTTTTGGCAGGGTTGAAAAAGAGCGGGAAAAGAATTCACTGGGTGAGTTGGGAAAAAAGAATGACAGAGCAAATCCCTTGATGGTTTGGGATTTCAAGAATTCCAGATCCAAAATAAAGCTTTTTTTATTTTTTATTTTTTTTAAATGCTTAAAGACTTTATTGAAGCAACAAAAGAGAGGAAAGAATATACGATGACCTGAAAGAGGCCTCACAGACCCCCACCCAGACTGGGGGGATCAATCAACAAAAGACTTAACTAGCAGGCTCTAGGCCCCACTTTGAGATAATGTACAACTTAGAAGGGGGAAGAGGGGGTTTTGTGGGGGACCCAAGTAGACATTCTCCATTTCTCAAGAACCTCACTCTTGATATTCCTAACAATGAATATTAAAGGGCTGTATTTCAATCAATCTGATTTCTCAGAGAAAAACTTGGAAGTTGTCCTTCTTGGGAAGATAAAGTTCTACAATCCCTAAGCCTCAATCTCAGTTGGCGGACTCTACAACATGAGTTGCTAACCTAATCAATCAAAGACAGTAAAACCTGGAAAGGATCTGTCAATTTTTTTATTTTATTTTTTTTTATCATGAGGCACCTATGGTATTCTAAAAACCCCCTCTCAGCTTGTATAGATTTGAGGATAAATACAATGTCCACCTTCGTTCCAGTTTTATTTTATAAAAAACTCAGATGTTTGATTCTGGTTCAGAATTAAAACCATCATATCATTATACAAAAACAAGGTTATTAAAGTCCAAAAAACAAGAAGTTGGGCAATGGACAAATTCAGATAATGGGAAGGTACCACTATATCAATCAAATTATTTTATGATTAGAAGTGACTAATCAGTTATCCAAAAATAAACCATCTAATCTTATATGGATATGCCATCTTTTATTGGGTAACATTATATATGTATGAGAGGGACCTAAGATGACTGTCCTATTCATAAAGATTGCTTGCACTCAGTATATATATATATATATATATATATATATATATATATAGATCAAGAGCAAACACAAGCTCCATTCCATCTCTATTCCTCCGTTCACTTCTCCTTCCGAGGCTTGGCAAGAGCTCCGTTAATCAATAGCTCATGAACAATTTTATGCTGCCTATTCCCATCCCAGGAATGATTGAATAAAGTTATCTCCAGCAAGAAAATGCAAATAGAACAGTCAAAAAGATATCGAGGGCTATGTAGATCCCCTTACCATAAAAGGATATATATATATATATATATATATATTATGTTCCATGCTTTTGTCAGTTTATGTTATCTTTCTTTATCTTACATTTGTTAGGTTTAGAACATGTTATGTGTAAGCATACGTTAATCCAGCTATTTGAGTCTGAATACAGTACACAAGAAACTAATTAATATGTACAAACTTTTAAGCATTTGTTTGAGCTATCTCTTTGTACAATAAAGTTCTTTTTTCTTTTTTCACGCCACATTATCTGTTCATTCATTAGAACTAATATTTATTTTCAGATGATCATGTAAAGGGTGTAAAAGAGTCTTTGTACTCATAAAGCTGGCTTGTGTCCCATTCTCTCTCTCAGTGGTTCCTCTTTAAATCCTTTCCCATTTCTTGAAGATGTCTCTCAGAATCTAAATTAATAGGGAATTTCTTCCCATGCTCTAAAGACTTACCAGTTTCACAGGATTTTTTTTTTCTTGTGCCTTTTTTCGATCTACAGTGCCAATCCTATATGTCGACATTTCAAGGCCAATCCTTGCTTGCTTTGTGGTGATGCTTAGGGTTGATCCCTGCTTTTTTCATCAAGTTGTTTATCGATTTCTAGGGCCATCCCTAGATTTCGACTTTTCAGAGGAAGTTCTCTTTAGTAGCGTTTTTTGTTCCTCTCGGCTGGTTACTCTTCTTTGTGTGGAATATAATGTCTAATGTATCAACTGCGTCAATTGGGATGGAAGGATCAACTTCTAGCAATTAATTTGGTAATTTTCCTTCATTCCTAGCTAGCTCTATTAAGCTTGATGATACCAACTATTTGATGTGGTCACGCTCGTGCTGCCTCTCTAATAAATCCCATGGTATTTATGGGTATCTGACTGGAACTATAGCAAAGCCTTCTACTGCAGGTACTACTCTTGATAAATGGGATTGTGAAAAATTCCTTGTTATGGCTTTTCTTGTCAATTCCATGCAACCCCAAATAGCTCGAGGATATCTCCTCCTTGATTCCACTGCCCAAGACACCTATTCCCAGGTTGCGAATGATGCTCAAGTCTTCGAACTCCATAAGAAGGTGCATGAGCTGAAGCAGAAAGTGCGCACTCTATCCCAATATTACTCTGAGCTATGCTCTCTGTGGCAAGAGCGAAGAGTTCCAACCTACTTCAGCCACCGATGTTGCCAAATTCAAGAAACGGGAAGACAAGATCAGAGTTTATGACTTCTTAGCCAGGCTGAATATTTAATATGACTAGCTCCAGGCTCAGGTATTGAGTCGTGACCCCTTCCCTACTCTGGAGCAGTCCTATGCCATGATATAGCTTGAGGACAACCGACGTGTCTATGCTTCCACAGCCTGCTCCAGCCCTTCCGGAGCAATCTGCCCTTGTTTCCCGTGATCCATCTCACAGTGATGTTCCTTGGCCTGGTGGCTCTTCCAACAAGATCCCTTTCCTTGGTTTTACATGTTCCCAGATTTCCTACTAATTTATTCTCCATTAGTAGTATCACTTCTAGTCTTAATTGCAAAGTCACCTTTTTTTCGATCTCATTGTGTCTTTCAGAATTTGGTTACAGGGACAGCGATTGGCTTTGGTACAGTGCACAATAGTCTATATTTGCTTGATGATAGATCTTCTTCAGTCTCAGGTCAGGCTCTTTAGCTAGGATTTTTCTTTCTTTTCAACATTGAAATTCGGGATAATTTTTTTTATCAGGCATGTGTTTTGGCCAAACAAACTCAAATCAGTTATTCTGTTTCTGATAGCAAAACTATCACTTCTTTTGCTTTGATTCACTAGGATATTTGGGGTCCTTCCTGTTGTTTATCTATCTTTGGTTATCGCTGGTTTGCTACCTTCATTGACTGTTTTCTCGACTACTTGGGTTTATTTGATGCGCATCAAAGGGGAGGTTTTTGCTTGCTTTCAGCACTTCCCTTGTATTGGTGCACATAGTTGTCAAAGCGTCATCTAGGCACCGCCTAGGCATCCAGGCTGTTTTTTAACCCCTAAGCGGTTGGTCGCGTTATTGTATCATGCCTTGTTTGATATATATATATATATATATATATATATATATTAATGTCATCTGTAGCATTTTTATTATATGTATAAAGTAGATATATCTACCATAATGCATGGAATCATGCATAAGTATTAAAAATAATAAAAATTGATGCTTTAACCCCTCATTTCTGTATAAATCATCTTATTAAGATGTACCCGTACAACACCTTGGGTACGCCTAGGTGCCCAGGCACCTCTCTAGCTCTTTGGGTCACCTTGGCGCCTTGACAACTATGATAGTGCAAATGCAATTCACTGACACTGTTAAGGTTCTTCGTAGTGAGTCTAGAGACCATGGCAAGGAATACTTCGAGACTTCCTTTCAACCCTATTTGTCTGCTCATGGGATCCTCTATCAGACAAGTTGTGTTGATACTCCGGCTCAAAATGGTGTTGCTGAAAGAAAGAAACGACATCTTTTGGAGGTTGCTTGATCACTCATGTTTAAGATGCATTTCCCTTTTCGTACTAGAGTGATGCAATTCTTACTGCTGCCTTTTTTATCAACCGCATTCCATTTTAGGTTCTTGCCTTCTGCTCTCCTCTGGATCTCCTTTAAGGCTTGGCTACTTTTTTGGTTTCTCCAAAAAAATTTGGCTGTATTTGTTATGCCCATGACCATCATCCCCATGGAAGTTTGATCCTCGGAGTCTTCGGTGCATTTTTTTGGCTACTCTACTACTCAAAAGGGATATAAGTGTTATTATCCTCCGACCCCGCATTGGTTTGTCACTATAGACGTCATCTTTCATGAGTCTACGACATACTACGATGTGAAACCTCTTTAGGGGGAGCCTTCAACAAAAACATTTGTTCCTATTTCCGCCATGGAAGATGTGTTGTCTCTTGATCTGGGTGCTTCTGTTCATCTGTTCTGGCCAACACTGACATTCCTGTTCAAGGGGAGACTTCTACGGAGACTGCTGCACCTCCGCAATGACCAGATATGCATGTTTATGTCCGCAAACAGCAGACCTAGACCACGACTATTACATCTCATACTCTACCACGCCAATTGCCGCTTCTCGAGCTTGATCTGCCATCCTTGGACTCCGATAACTCTCTCCCCTCTTCTGATCTCGTTATTTACCCCATTCTTGATTTGTCCATTGCTGCTTGCAACGACACTCGGTCTTGTACGTTACATTCTATTGCTAAGAATGTCTCTTATGACTCCCTTTCTCTCTCCTATTTTAGTTTTGTGTCCTCATTGTCCTCAGTTTTATTTCCCCAAGCTTGGCAGGAAGCTAGTGTAGATGAAAAGTGGCAAGTAGCCATGGTTGAGAAAATGCAGGCATTGAGAAAAGTGGCACAAGGGAATTGGTTTATCTTCCTCTTTAGAAGAAGACAGTTGTAAGAAGAACATTAAAAGTATAGTAGATCGTTATAAGACCAAGCTTGTTGCCAAGGGCTTCACACAGACTTATGGGATTGATCACCAGGAGACGTTTGCTTCAGTTGCCACGATGAACACTATCCGTGTTATCTTGTCTTGTGCTGTTAATCTAGGTTAGACTCTTTAATAACTAGATGTGAATAATGTTTTTCTTCATGGGAGCTCGAGGATGAAGTGTACAAACATTCCCCTTGGTTTACTTGCTCTAAAATTTAGGGGAAGGACTGCAAGATGAATTGTGTTTTATATGGGCTCAAGCCGTTGCCGCGTGCTTGGTTTGGGTGGTTTCATAGAGCCATGATTACCGTAGGCTATTCTTAAAGCAATGGTGACCACACGTTGTTCACTAAACGATCAGGTAAAAAGATTGCTCTTTTGATTGTTTACATTGATGATATTGTCATCACCTGTGATGACACTGTAGAAATTTCTTGTCTCAAAAGTTTTTGGGGCAAGGAATTTGAGTTGAAGGATCTTGGACGCTTTGCTATATTCTCAGTATTAAGTTGTAAGGGCCTCCAGAGGCATTTACCTCTCTCAGAGGAAGTATGTGTTTGATCTTCTTTTTGAGACTGGTATGCTAGGATGCAAGCTAGCAGATACTCCTATTGATAGTAACGATCACTTGGTGAGCAAAGCAGGTGATCCCAACGAGAAAGGATTATATCAAAGATTGGTTCGGCGATTCGTATATCTCATACTTGCCCTAACATTCCTTATGCTGTCAGCTTGGTTAGCCAGTACATGCACGATCCATACTTTAGTCACATGGAAGCAATGTTGCACATCTCCATTGCAATCTGAAGTCAGCTCCAGATCGTGGAATCTTGTTTTCTTCTCATGATCATCTCAAAGTTGAGACCTGCACTGATGCTGACTAGGAAGGTTCTTTTAATGATCGTAGGTTTACTATAGGTTATGGCACTTTCATTGGTGGTAGCCTTGTTACTTGGCATAGTAAGAAGCAATCTATTATCGTCAGGTCCAACGCTGAAACAGAATTCCGTGCTATGGTTCATGGCATTTGTGGGCTTTCCATGGCTTCAGTGTCTTTTCACTGATTTAGCTATCGCTGTCACCCTTCCCATGAAGCTCTATTGTGACAGCAAATCTGTCATTAGCATTGCTCACAACCTAGTTCAGCATGATCGGACAAAACACGTGGAGAGTGACCATCACTTCATCAGAGGAAAGCTGATTCAGGTCTTATTTGTGTGCCTTTTGTTTTTAATCATGAACAATTGGCTGATGTTTCTATTAAAGGTCATAGTAGTAAGGTGTTTTATCCTATTGTTTGCAAGTTGGTCATGTGTGATAATTATGCACGATTTTTAGGGGGAGTGTTGTAATATAGGTACAAGGGTAGAATTGTCTCATAGGGTTTTTTCTCTTTGTATTCATTCTAGAATGTTCTCCTCCATAATCCATATTATAAATAAAGCTGTCTTGTGTCCCATTAGACACAAGTCATTACATCAATTCAACAATTACTAGTCGATATTCTTATTAATCATTCACGGAAAGGGTACAAGCTAAATTTTTCGTTCACAAAGGATGGTTATGCCTGCATATTCACAAAGGATGGTTATGCCTGCATATTGAAAGAGTACCCCCCCCGCGCAAAAAAAAAGAAGAAGAAGAAGAAGCATATAACTATGCAACAACTCAAGAATAGATGAAACATTTTTAAAGCTATGTGGGTTGCATGGGTGTATTTGAAAAATAGGACCAGCAGTTGGGGGTGGAAAACAAAATTAGGAACTATTGATCCACCTATTGAAGAACCATGCTTTAGTAAAGGTATTAACTACTCACATGGCATATCAATCTTAAATAATTTTATATATTTATTTATTCAAAATTAAATTACAGAAACATATCTATGGGAAGCACTTCAAGAATGCCCCTTTACATAACGAAGAATGACTATGAGAATTATTCCCCGGTGTTGTTGATGTGACCCCAGGTTCGTACCATGATGGCGAAAGGGTGCAACTTGCACCAATGACAATAACCCACTAACCTCACCAAAGGGAGAGTTTGCTTCCAATAGTACAGTAAATTTGGATGTTGATGACTCAAATGATGATGATGATGTCTTTCTGGTTGAGATGTTAAATTTGAATTACGAAAAAAAAAGCAAAAGAGGAAGGTGAAAGATTTAGTGTCATCATCCAAGAGGTCGAGGATGTTGGACATTCCTATAGGGGTGGGGTGAATAGGATTATCTTAGTGGATTAATTTTACCTAATTTAACAAGTGTTGGTAGACAAATAGAGATAATTCAAATCACAATCCCACAACACAAGATATATAGTGGTTCAGTTGAGATTCCCCAATCTAGTTCACTCGTCCTTAAGTCTTAGCTTGAGATCCATAATTGTCCCCTTCAATGCGGTAGGTGGGGAAAAATACCTTTTTACAAATCTTTTATGGTAAAGAGAGACCTATAAATCTTTTCAAGGATAAGAAGATCCTATAAAATCTCTAAGGATGGGAGGGTTCTTGCACAACCAAAGTATGGTCTAGGCTTGTGCAACTTTTTGTAAATAAGAGGATCCTTACAAATAGATGAGAAGTCTAAATTTACCCATCCAAGGAGTGTGACACTTACTCCTTATGATTGTGCAATGTATGAAGATGATGTTGCACAACTTGTAGAGTTCTCTTTTGATGTTGAAGTAAAGAGAAGTGTGTTGGTGAGCTTTTTGCTTTAAGCATGACCTTTGAGGATATCACAAATAAGAAGCTTGAGTTGAAGCCTTGATCTCTTGAATGAGTGTGGATTGATTGCTTATTGCAAATTGGAGCTTAAGAAAGTTGCCTTAATGTATGAGAATAGTGTCTTGAAATTCTTCATAAATGAAGGCTTAAATAGGCTCAAAGAATGGCCTAAGTGGTCGGTCAGAAATAGCTTTAACCGATTTGTTTTTGTGTTTTCCGGTTGATAACTTCCCTTATCCGGTCTATCACTGTCACCGTTTAACAGAATATAGCTGTTAAGAGTCATTGGGCAATGACACATTGATCCGGTTGACCGTAATAATATTCGGTTGCTGTCAGATGGATCTCTGGTGTCAACGATCAGTAAGTGTCTGATCGACTGCTTGGATTCGGTTGAATCACAAGGGTTTCGGGATGTATCGACCGTAGGATCTGGTCGACCGGTTCTTGCAACTGGTTGGTGTTTTAACTTGGAATCACTTTGGATTTTTTGTCATGTTCTTTGGAAAACTACACCAACACTTCAAGAGACAATCTTAGGTCACTTTGGTGAGTTTTTGGTTACCACCTAAGGTCGTACTAATGTATGAGATGCATGATATGCAACCTTACGTCATGCATGTGTAAGTGTTATATCCTAGGACTTTTGCATAATGATCCTAAGCCTAGATACATTGTCTTCATTTTCATTCTTCGTACTTCTTTTCTTTAAGCTTGAGTAATCTTTCTTCAAACTTGGATCTTCAAGCTTGGGTCTTCATCCTTCAAGCTTGGATCTTGATCTTAGATACCTTGACTTGTCTTGAGACTTGGTCAACTTGTTGACTTGATTTGAGGTTTGGTCAATTCTTTGACTGGAGCTTCTTCTTGTCTTGCTTCTCAATTGTTTGGCTTTACTTTGCATAATTGGGGTGATCTTTGGCTTCAGATGAATTTGTGCTAATTCGTATAAACTCATGGAAGATGTTAGTCCATCTTCAAGTGTTTGTTATCATTAAAACCAATCTAGGGATGTGGGCTTCTCCCAACAGAAGAGTGGTCATCGTAATTGTGATATGGGTTAAACAATTGAGGAAATACATGGTCTAGAAGAGAAAAAAGAAGAAATGATTGGAGCAAATAAAGACTTCACATTTGTTGAGGGTTATCAGATTCATGACACATTGGATGGGATTAAGATTGGTAGTAACCAACATGTGATTGCTTTGGAGGAACTCAAGGAACAAAACAAAAGAGAGGCATTCATTTCAATGAATGAATTGGCTCGTGTACCATGGCTTCTTAGAGCGACTGAGAGGAAAGTGAGAGAAGAAGCTCAATCCTCTATTTGATGTGCATGATAGACAGTCCAGCTTACATTTTATACTTGTTTTGGTTAGACCTATGATGTGTGTGGATGGTATTTTTCATGTCATATTTTGAAGCTGGACCTAGATGTGTTTATGTGGTCTGAAAACATTTTGTGGTTGTTTTTGTAAGTCCTATGATGCATGTAAATGGTGTTTTTCACTTCATATTTTTAAAGCTGGACTTTATCTGTTTAATAAGTGTTGTTATGTATAAACAGTTTCTACAGATAGGAAACACAATCGTGATAACAATGACAAAATTGTCATTGTTGTCACTTATTTTAATTGGCTGTGTACATCATTATTTGGAGCACCATATGAGTATTGATGACGATAATGATGATGAGACTGACAATTAGACAACTTCTCAAATTATAGGAAATCCTGCGCACACACGCCAACTTACAGGTCATGCTTGGATATTTGAAATGCTAAGCCTTGATAAACATCCACAAATACTATGTCGTATGCATATGGACCATAGTTGTCAAGGAGTCGCCTAGGCGTCCGGGCGGTTTTTATAGGCCTGGGTGCCAAAGCGCCTAATGAACATGAGAAAGGCGATTGCCCAGGGTGATTGGGCATCTAAGGTACCTTGGATGCCCAGAATGTCTGGGCAACCAACTTTTTTTTTTCTCATATTTTTCCTTGATCTCTGAATTCTCTTCACAAGATTATTTAGACTAGACAGGAACATCAGGCAGTACTTATTTCTGATTAATATCATATAAGTAAATATTTCTTTAATTTCATTTACATAAGATGTTATTCATAAATAAGCAAATACCCCCCCTCCCCCCAATTTGAATGAATCCAATAAAAATAGTCCAAATTTTAAATTTTAAAAGGATAAAAAGTCAACCCTCCAGTTCAAGAACAAAAATCATATTTTTGGATGCGGGGACGATTTTCAACTTCCAAATGCTAGGCTTTTTTTCAAATATAAAAATTTCATAAATCTTATTATAGTAAAGCATCACTAAAAACCAAAAACACACCAAAATAATCTCTTGCTTTGATGCAAAAATAATCATTTACATTCAGATGACTTTAAACAACATTCACGTACTCCGAACAAAGTTTGACTGGAGTGTAACTCCTTCATTATAAATCGGATTCAAGCAATCTCGGATTTGTTGGAAAGCTGATTATGCTAGCTTTGCAACGAATTCAAAATTGCTTAAATTCGAACTATATTAAAGGAGTTATGCTCCAGTCAAATTTGTTAGAAGTACGCAAATGTTAGTCATAAATAAGTGTTGCCTACTTGACTCTAGACACAATCTCAGGTCTCAGCGTACACTAGCAAACTTGGGTCCACACCACATATTATCATTTTGGATGTTTTTATTTAAATTAATATGGGAATATATGTAAAATGGTTAAAATACGCTACAAAAAAAAAACTCAGATCAAGAAAAACACTTTTGGGCTCTCGAAACCAAGCTTCGAGATGTCCCAAGAAAAATACAAGGTTTCAACCAAGTTTCGGTCGAAACCAAAGATTTCTCGGTTTCGAGGCAAGCCAAAATCAGCCTCGAAACCGGCACCTCAAACCTTGGGTACAAGCTTACTTTTAGAGGAATAGAAGCACAAGCACTTATTTTTGCATCATAGATGTAAGTAACATTATAGTCTTCCTCTTTGCAGTATTGTTTCTTACTTATATGCTATGATGTTCTAAGTTCTAACTTCTTATTTTATTGATTTGTGATTTTTTGTTTATTATAAATATGTTTTTTATGTTCTATACTTTATTCATTATTTGTTGTCTTATTGATTTTCTCATATTAATTAAGTAATGTCTTAAATGTTGATTATTTATGTAGAATGCTGCATATATATAAACATTAATATAGATTTAATATTTTAGAAATAAAAAAAAAATACACTGGGAACACCTTAGTCAACTAGCCCCAAACGTCTTGGATCGCCTTGTCACCTTGACAATTATGATATGGACTATTTCACTAGGTTGGTGACTACTTTAAAAAAGAGAGGTTCAATGGCAAACATAGGGAACGTGATGGTGAAGAACAATTATCAATGGCAATATTAGTAATGGCTCATGATGTTGGAAACGATGTCATCCAAAAACTGTTTTAGCAATCCGAGGAAACAATGACCATCACTTCCACAATTTATTGCAAGTATTGCTCAACTTTTCTAAAGAAGGTACAACCACACCCTTGTTTGAGGAGACACCACTTCAGATTATATCTAATCGGGAATATTATCTATGTTTTGCCAATTACATTGGTACAATAAATGGAATGCAATAAGCATATCAATTCCACTTGCAAAACAAGTACCATATAGATCAGGAAGAAATAACGAAATTACCAAAATGTATGTGCTACGTGTTCATTTGAAATGTGCTTCACTTTCCTTTGGGCTGGTATCAATGGTACAACACATGACAATCGAATATTATGGGAAATCATCAACACTCCTTGTTTGAAGTTCCCCCATCCGCCATTAGGTTACATTTCATATTCCAATTATTGTAGTCATTGTTAAATTTTTTATATGTGAGTGAACCTATTGAATTTTTACTGTTACTTTTAATTTAGTAGGAAAATACTATTTTGTTGATTACAATTTGAGGGGGGGGGGGTGGTCAAGGTCATGAATTCCCAATTACAATGGGGTGACATCAATGATCAGCTTTAAGCCCTTATCTATTTGCCCTCATTATGGATGATCTAACCAGAGACATTCAAGATAAAGTTCCTTAGTGCAAGCATTTCGTTAGTGATATTGTTTTGGTGGATGAAACAAAAGTAGGGATTAATGTCAAGTTGGAGCTATGAAGATCAACATTGAAATCAAATGATTTTAAGATAAGTAAAACGAAGACGGAGTATATGGTGTGTAACTTTAGTCACATAAGTACGGATAATGAGGTGGTGAACATTCATGAGAGGTAGATACAACAAAGTAATTATTTTAGGTAAGGAAGATGTTTCACAGAGGATTAAAATAGGATGGATGAAGTGGAGAGGTGTGTCTAGAGTATTGTGTGATCGACGTATTCCTTTAAAACTTAAAGGAAAATTTTATAGGATAGTCATTCGACCGGCTATGATGTATAGTGCTGGGCAGTTAAGAAGCATCATATAAATAAACTTAGTGTAGCTGAGATGAGGATGTTGAGATGGATGTGTGGCAAAACTAGGAAGGATAAGGTAATGAATGATTATATTAGAGCTGATTTGAGAGTACCGTCAATACATGATAAACTACAAAAAAATCGTTCGAAATGGTATGCCATGTTCAACGGAGGTCATTTAGATGCTCCCGTAAGGAAGAGTACTTTGATTCAAATTGAAGGATCTAAAAGAGCTAGGGGGCAGACCTCAAATGACTATAGGGGAGGTAATGAAGAAAGACATGCATAGTGTAACAATTTCTTAAAGAAACAACCAACAAGTATACAACCAGAAATTAAAAGAGAAGAAGATTGAGGAGGAGAAAGAGAGAGAGAGAGAGAGAGAGAGAGAGAGATTTCGACATAGCAATGTGCTATAGCCCAAATTGTTAAATAGCTCTCCTCTCTACTTTGTATTTATAGAGAAAGAAGATAAACAGATTTACAAGGAAAGTCTTCATTCTAAGAAGAGATAAGAGAAGATTACAATAATAAAATAAAAGGAAATAAATCTATAACTAAAAGAAAGAAGGGAAAGGGGAGCCAGCATTAGATGTCGCCAACGCCAACGCTAGCCATATCTAGTGGGTCCCATGGATCAGCGCCAGCGCCAGCGATATCTAGTGGGTCCCATGGGTCTATGGGCCTATGGGCCAACTTCGTAACACCCTCCCTCAAGCTGGAGTGTACAAATCAGCCAATCCAAGCTTGTAACAGTTCAACCGGTATGCTGGTTCAAATAGAGGTTTAGTGAAAATATTCACAAGTTAATTTGAAGATGAAACAAATGGAGTGACAACAAGCTTCTTCAGAACCACATCACAGACAAAATGGCAATCCACTTCTATATGCTTGGTACGTTCATGGAACACTGGATTATTGGCAATATAGGTCGCAGCCTGATTATTACACATTAAGGTCATAGGCTGAGAAATAGGAAATCCCAACTCTTGCAGAAGATTCTTCAACCACATTAATTCAGCAGTAGTGTGTGCCATAGCACGGTATTCAAACTCAACACTGGATTTGGAGACAGTGGTTTGCTTCTTACTTCGCCAAGTAACGAAATTGCCACCAACGAAAGTACAATAACCTATAGTGGAACGTCTATCACCATCTGCCCCGGCCCAATCAGCATCTGAAAATCCAACAATGTCAAGATGGCAATGTTGGGAATAAACAAGACCTGTGCCTGGAGATTTCTTAAGATAGCGCATGATGCGATAGGCCGCCTCCCAATGGACAACCTTAGAAGCTTGCATAAATTGACTCATCACTCCAACTACATAAGAAAGATCAGGTCTAGTAACAGTAAGATGGTGATAAACGTTCCACTACAGTTTATTGTACTTTAGTTGGTGGTATCTCGTCCCTTGGCGAAGTAAGAAGCAAACCACTATCTCCAAATCCAGTGCTGAGTCTAAATACCGTGCTATGGCATAGACTACTGCTGAATTAATGTGGCTAAAGAATCTTCTCCAAGAGTTGTGATTTCCTATTTCTCAGCCTCTGACCTTAATGTGTAATAATCAGACTGTGATCTATATTGCCAATAATCAAGTGTTCCATGAACGTACCAAGCATATAGAAGTGGATTACCATTTTGTCCGTGATGCGGTTCTGAAGAAGTTTGTTGTCACTCCATTTGTTTACCATGTAACAATTTCTCAAAGAAACAACCAACAAGTATACAACCAGAAATTAAAAGAGAATAAGATTGAGGAAAGAGAGAGAGAGAGAGAGAGATTTCGACACAGCAATGTGCTATAGCCCAAATCGTTAAATAGCTCTGCTCTCTACCTTGTATTTATAGAGAAAGAAGATAAACAAATTTACAAGAAAAATCTATAATCTAAGAAGAAACAATAAAAGAAGATTACAATAATAAAATAAAAAGAAATAAATATGTAACTAATTAAAGAAGGAAGAAAAGGGGAGCCAACACTAGATGTCGCTGGCGCTAGCACTTGCGTCAGCGATATTTAGTGGGTCCCATGGGTCTATGGGCCTATGGGCCAACTTTGTACACATAGCTTAGGCCTTGCTTCAACTATGACATCGAATAGAGCTGATTGGCAGACAAGAATCCATGTAGCCAACCCCATTTAGTTGGGATAAGGCTTTGTTGTTGTTGTATCCTATCTTGTTGATTCTGGATATACGCATATGCTTGGGTATACGACTCCTTTCATTTATGTTCGATATTATCAATATGATTTTAGGCATTGACAACCACAAGGAGCAGAGGAACTATTTATTTTACGCATTCATCATTAAGAATCATTACTGAGCGATCATTTGGCGTCTTGAAGAAGCATTTCGCTATTCTAAAAATGATGCCTCCATATAGTTTCAAGACACAAGTTTTGATTGTGATGATAATTTGGCATCCTGAAGAAGCATTTCCCCATTCTAAAGATGATGCCTCCATAGAGTTTCAAGACACAAGTTTTGATTGTGATTACATGTGTAGTCATATACAACTTTATTACAAAGTAAATGGCATCAGATTGGCGTTTTAAAAAAACAGAGAGGGGTGAGTTTGATGATGGATGTGAAGACGCCGATAGCAACAATGACGATGAAGAGGTAGATATTGCAAATGCGGTAAGCGTTATGCAGCAACAAGGGTTAGCATATTGAAAACAAATTGCCGTTCAGATTAAAGAATCTTATCAGGATTGATGACGAACAAATGTGTCCCTTGTGTTTTTGTATTTTTTCATGCAACTATTTTGTATGGTTTTATTATAGGCTTTTAATGATGGATTCACTTTTTTTATTCTTTATGTAACTTGAAATTATTGAAGACTGTTACTTACATACTAGCATTTTTAATATACTTTTTCCCCATAAAATTGCTTGATTTATTTGACAATCAGTGGGACCTACTTTCTGTACTTTGGAGTAGGTCCCTAACCATGTTCTGGAGGCCCTTTTGTTTAAATATGCTAGAAATGGACTTCGTCAAAAAGAGTATCTTTAATGTTCTGCACATACATATACTAAACATATTTCTCATTATATAATCTATTATGTTTAGTAGGTTAGTTTAAAATTCTAGAATCAGAAATAGATTTGGTATGCCTATGTGTATAATAAATTCTATAACATTAATTTATTTTTTTTCTAGTCCATTTATAGCACATTTGAACAAATGGCTCATGGATCTACTATAGTATATACCAAGCAGGCCCCACCAGGTTGCTGAAGTGACCAAATACATGTACAGTAGTTGTGGAAGAAAAGAAAGATAAGAGTTCAACTCAAATGACGGTCCATCCGTATTAGTATTTAACAAAGATGTGCCACAGTTTCATGAAAAAGAGAAAACACTATCATTATAGGCTTCTTTATATGATCTGTAATTTGTTTCCAATATGCTTCCTATTGCTAGTTACATACCACATACCACATTTACACTGTTCAAGACCTCGTTTTTATCACTATCATTATCGTCATCTTCACTTTCATCATCGAACTCTCCCCTCTCCGCTTTTTCAAAAGCCAATATGATGTTTGTTTTCTAATAAAGTTGTGCATAGCTTACACAGATAATTACAATCAACACATCTTGAAACTAAATAAGGCCATCATCTTTAAAATGGGAAAACGATCTTCATGACACCAATTGATCTCTCAATAACTTCAGAGACCTGAATAATGCATTCCCTAAGGTAGCTTGCTTACTATGCCAATCACGGAAATCATGATAGCCAATATCTGTGAATATGAACAGATGTCTTTCATGGATGTTTAGTAATTACTAGCATGCAAAATTAAATAGCTCATTTACCCCTTGTGGTCTTCAACACCTAAAATCTTATTGATAATATCAAACACTCTAGAAAAGGAGCCATATAACCAGACATATATGCATATCCAATATCAATGCCTAAATCTCTTGTTGCTTTCTCACCTCTTAATCTGGTTTAAACCTTAATTAAATTTTTAATGTTTAACTGAAAGGGGATAAGGAAAAGTTTAACTAAATGGGGATACGGCATAGATCCTTTTGGTTGGATCCCAAACCAACTACGTGCACCCATCATTATAGGCCCCTTTTTTTTTTCTTTTTTTTTTTTTTTTTGGGGGGGGGGGGGGGGGGGTGGGAGGGAGAGAAGTGTCATGCATGAACCATGAACCATACAACATCACCACCCAACATACATACACCATCTCCATTCCCTCGCATCATCCACCATTGCCCACCACCACATGAACCCACCTCTAAAACAAAGGTAGAAAAACTTACAGAGCTACACTAACAACAGTACAATAAGTAGCCATAATCATACCACAACACCACGGGACCATTCTCCAAGAAAAAGAAGCAAGATCCACTGTTATTTATGCTAAGATCTTCTTTTTATAATGGAATGACCATAAATAAAGTATGATGCATAAGTATCTACAATAAGTATTATATAATATTTATACTCTTGCTGAAGGAAACATCCAATGTGGCAAGCACGAAGTTTAAAGAGTCACCTCTATATGCAGTTTGATTTAATGTGAATCACAAATCAAGACTTCCTCCTTCCATCACAGTTTCTAATGAAGCATGGTGGATAATTCAGGTAATTCCCATTTAAGAGCAGCAACAATCATATCTATTAGAATAATTAAGCACAATTCTAGCCAGAGTGGTAAATGAATTGGAAAAACATGAAATGAAAAAAGCATATTTCTCCTTCTCTCATTCTTTCCCTTGAACTTGCAACCCTTGATTCTCCCTCAGAAAATTGAGCAATCAATTTATTTCATCTAAAGGAGACCAATTGTAAGGTTTATTTTTGTTACTATAACAATTTGCAATAAAGAAATAATCAGAATCAGTGAAATCGAGAGAGAGAGAGAGAGAGAGAGAGAGAGAGAGAGAAATTGGAGAGAGGTAGAATAAGGAATAATCAATTGTATTGTCTTCTTCCTACATTCCTTTATTAATATTGATAATGAAAAGATAGTAACAATGGTATTTAGGAAACTTTCCTAATTACATAACCCAACTAGAAAAGGAGACCTAACAACTTAGGAAGCCAAGATACCACTTACAACAAATAAAAAATAACTAAAAATAATAAATCAATTAAATCTTAGTGGGTCCCATAGTTCCCTATATCGCTAATGCTAACACCCCCCCTTCAAGCTAAAGCATGGGAGAATGTAAGAGCTTCAACTTGAAAGATATACCAACAGAAGTAGTCACAATAGTGAGAGTTCAACTTAAAACAATGTATCAATAGAAGCAACAGCAACAGTAGTAGTAAAGCAACACAGTATAGGTCACTGTGAACCAAGAAACAAAAGCAGCACAAGCTTCACCTTGAACCAATGTATTAACAGAAGCAACAGCAATAGTAGTAGTGAAGTAGCACAGTATAGGTTACTGTGAACCAAGCACCAACAGTAGCACAGTATAGGTCACTGTAGACCAAGTAGAAACAACGGCACAGTATATGTTACTATGAACAAAGTAGAAGTAGCATCAGTAATAGAGTAGACACCAGTAGCAGGAGGAGCAATAATGGTAGCCACAACACAAGCAAATAATAGTAGGTTGCCTCACGTGCAACAAGTAAGCATCATACGGTAGTAGCAAGTAGCATCTCAAAGGATGAGCACCAAAAATCCCATAAACAAGAGCAGCCGCAATTAGAGTCAAATTTGAAGTCGATCTGATGATTGGATCCAAAGTCATGAGGTAAGCGAAACTTTTGGGATATACTAAAAAGGCAAACAGACCCTTAGAAAATGAACAAATGGACCCAAGTGGCAATTTAGTAATTAACCACAATGTTCAAGGGGCCATGGGTAATTAACAAAGAAGGAATGGTAATACTGTAAATATCGGAATTTTAATCTTCCTTGAGGCAAACAAATAGACCCTTAATGGCAAAGTGGTGATATATAAGGCAATTAAAAAAACAAATGTATCCCTAGTGGCATAATTGTAATATGGAAGACAAATCAGCCCCAAAGAGTGAGTTAATAGAATAGGGGGCACTGTAAGAATGAACTCCGATGAGTGGGGGCAAAGCCAGAAGGAAACTATATAAAGAAGGACAAAATAAAAAATAACATTAGAAACTAGAGGGCTTTGTGTAAAAAAAAAAAAAAAAAAGCCCACTAAATCAGTCTTCTTCTTCTTCACGATAGGGAGCAGCCAGCAGTGAAGACAGATTTATTTCAGAAGAGAGAACTCTCTCAATAGATCACCAAGCCACCTGAAATTTCAAAGGATGATTCGAAATCACGACTCTATTGATTCCAGCCGACCAAGAGCCAGAATATCTAGCAAAAAATTGGTTCTTCAGGTCTGAACCTGAGTCTGGCAGAAGTTGCAGATCTGTTTCCAGACGATCAAGCTCCTTCAGAATAATCTGGATGAAGCTGAACTCTCAAATTTGGTTGCAACTCACAGACCTCTTGTAGGCACACATTAACAGACCCAAACGACAAGGGTAAAGAGAAATAAAAAATTCTGCAACTCAAAACTATCAGTGGGATTGAGTTACCGATTCAGTTTCAAGCATTGATCCCTCAATAGGGATGACATCAGGTGATGAAACTCAAGGAGTTGAGTCGTTTTCAGGTACCAATTCAAACCCCAAAACCAGAGAAGAAATAAGAGAGGATTGAGGGGGAATCGATCAAGTCAATGGAGTGCAACCACCACTACTCGATAACAGGTCTTGCAGCATAATGGAAACAGCAGGGAAAATCATATAGCAGCAACTCTCAACTGAAGACAGGTTCAGATCAGCACGCGCATAACAATTAACAACACTCTTTAACAGAATTTTTATTGAATTCCAATCTTCAGACGCAACCGTGGCTGCACACCACAACAAAAAACTTTGAACAACAGTAGCATATCCTCAATAAATCTAAGAAAATCTTCAATATCGATATCAGCAATGAGTACTAGACTGAAACAGCAGTAAACTTAGATAAGTTCTCTAGATCTACAGAGCAGAGGAAACAACAGCAGAATCAGTGAAGCACCAGCAGCGGTTATGGTGGCTGCACACCATAACAAAAAGCTTAGGTGACTCTCAAAATGGCAGATCAAAACTGCTCTGATACCATGTAACAATTTGCAATAAAGAAATAATCAGAACCAGTGAAACAGAAAGAGAGAAATAGAAGAAAGGTAGAAGATGGAGGAATCAGTTGTATTGTCTTCTTCCTACACTCCTTTATTAATATTGATAATGAAAAGATAGTAACAATGGTATTTAGGAAACTTTCCTAATTACATAACTCAACTAGGAAACGAAACCTAACAACTTAGAAAACAAAGATACCACTTACAACAAATAGAAAATAACCAAAAATAATAAACCGACTAAATCTAAGTGGGTCCCATAGCCCCCTATATCACAACGCTAACAGTTACGAATGAACAAATATGTGTTTATGTCTAGGTTCGACATATGTAAAGATATGTCTAGGTTCGATGTACGTGAAGATAAGAGAGTTGACTTATTCCTCACCTACTTCCCTTTTAGGTTGTCACACTCTTTCTTTCTAGGTTGTTTTTTCTTTTATTTTGTTACTTTATTATTACCCTTTTTGGGTTGTATCCTATATTTATAATATTGAATGCATTGGACAGTCCACAATCACAATTGTGACTCCCATAGTTACAGAATTCTTTCTCTCTTCTCTCTCCCTTTTCTTTTTATTTATTTACATGGTATCAGAGGAGGCGCCATTTTGAGCATCGTTTAAGCTATCTGCTAAGTGAGCAGCAACCATTGTTGCATGCTGCATCGTCCTTCTTAGTTTCTGGTTTGATTCAGTTTCGCTTTGTTCCTGAGTGATCTGGTCATGCATGTGATCTGGTTGGTAATGGTTCAACAAGTAAGCTAAAGTGTTCTCAACTTCATTCATCTGCGAAACAGTCTGTTCATCTAAAACTTTGTCCTGCCAATCTTAATCGTTTTATTTTGAGTTATACCACTCTACTACTTCTATGTTGCTCGTTTTATACTCTAGTGGACGTCAACTTGGAGGAACTCCCTCTTCCCTAAGTCATTTTGCCTGAATCTCTGAGAATTGTTCGCACTTCCATTGGTAATTAGAACCATTGAAGCTGGGCTTCAAAGATAGCCATTGTGAGCCATTGTGTTGAGTTCCAATACTGTTTTCAAATCTGTATCTATAGAACCAGCCTAGATTGATTTCAGAGATTAATACTAATATTTATAGCTGATAAATGATACTACTATTGGTTGTGTTCAAGAGGGTTTGGGGTTAGGAACCTAACCCTAAAGTTTTAGCCTGATTGGAATTCGGTTGAGGCAGATCCCATCATTGTTTATATCCTTTGTTCTACCTCGGGCTGCTATCCATTGTGAGGAAGAAGAAGATTGATTTTTGTTTTGTTTGGAATTGAATGCTGGAATAATCTGGTTTTGATTCACTGCCTTCTCAACTTTTCAGGTTCGATTTGTTTGGTGATATCGATTATTTGAATCGATTTTTCTGATTCAATTTTTTGGTTCAATTTATTGGAGGAGATCAATTGCTGGAATCGATTGTTTTATTCAGGTTTTTGGCTCAGTTTTTTAGAGGAAATCAATTGTTTTAATCGATTTTTATGGTTTGATTTTTGGTGTTGAATCGATTGGTTTTCTGGTCTGTTCGTTTGAAGGATACTGATTATTGAAATCGATTCTCTATGGAGTGTATTTTGGAACCGATTGTGTGCTCAGTCCTTGCTGTCCCTTATTGCAGACACTTGGTTATTTGGTCACGTGAAATTCTCCACGTGAGGGGGAAAAGGAGCATATTTGCTCTTGCTCTACATTTGTGTTCGACCCTACTTTTAAGGATCATATTTGTTCGTGTTCGTGCTCGTTCGTGTTAGAGCTTACCTTTTCAGGAGCATATTTGCTCGTGGTCATGTTCGCTCATGTTGGAGCCTACTTTTAAGGAGCATATTTGCTCATGTTCGTGTTTGCTCGTGTTGGAGCTAACCTTTTAAGGAGCATCTTTGCTTGTGGTCGTGTTCACTCTTGTTGGAGCCTACTTTTCAGGAGCATGTTTGCTCGTGTTCGTGTTCATGTTCGCTCGTATTAAGCTTACCTTTTAAGGAGCATATTTTCTCGTAGTTGTGGTCATGTTTGCTCACATTGGAGCCTACTTTTCAAGAACATATTTGCTTATGGTCGTGGTCGTGTTTGCTCATGTTGGAGCCTACTTTTCAGGAGCATATTTGCGCTCGTGTTCGTGTTCATGTCTACTCGTAGGGGAGGCATTTTTATCAGTCGGATCTCAAGTCTGATTGTTAATGGTTTTAGTTCGTGATTTAGTATTGCTACCAAAAAGTTCTCTTTATGTTCTTTGGCTGCTTCCTATAATTGGCCGCTGCACCAACTTGATGTGAAGAATGCTTTCCTTCATGGTGATCTCAATGACAAGGTTTATATGGTACAACCGTCTAGTTTTGTTATTCAGGGGGAGTCTAGTCTGGTATATAAGCTCAAGAATTCGTTATATGGGTCTAACAGTTATTGACCGAACTTGGTTTTCCACACATATCTTCTATGCAATTGTGGTGTAACAACCAAGTCGCCATTCATATTGCCTCCAACCCTGTGTTTCATGAGAGGACTAAGCACATTGAGGTCGACTGTCATTTCATTCATAAGAAGCTTTTACAAGAGGTTGTTTCTCCGTACCATGTTCGTACAAGAAAACAACTTGTTGTCATGTTTACCAAATCTTTGGAGAATGGGCGAATTGCTTATATTTGTAATAAGCTGGGCACGATTGATATATATACTCCAACTTAAGGGGAAGTGTTGCAAATGATAAAATATGTGTTTATGTCTAGGTTTGATGTATGTGAAAATATGTCTAGATTCGATGTATGTGAAGATACGTCTCGGTTCAATGTATGTGAGGATACGAGAGCTGAATTATTCCTCACCTACTTTCCTTTTAGGTTCTCACACTATTTCCTTCTAGATTGTTTCTTCTTTTATTTTGTTTCCTTTTTATTGCCCTCTTTGGGTTATATCCTGTCTATAAAAATTGAATGCACTGGGCAGTTCACAATCACAATTGTGACTTCCATAGTTACAAAATTCTTTCTCTCTTCTCTCTCCCTTTTCTCTTTATTTATTTACAGTTTTAATATAACCCAATTCCTAAACTTGACCAAAATTGAATAAGAAAAGAAAATGAGAGAAATATAAACCGGACCAAATGACTAATAAGTTTTCATTTGACTTCTTGGAAATGGCTATTCTGGCTCTCTTTTTTTTTTAATTAATTAATTCAGACCAAAGATTCCATTTAATGTATAGAGCTTTCTAGAACTGAACATCACTGATTATCCCTGACACCATCCCCCTCCATGCATGTTTTCTTACCAATAATTTCAAGATGTTTCTGAAAGCATGTGATCATTAAAGGATTCATTCTATTTTTGCCAATTTGTATATTCAAAGAATTGAAATTTTAGTCTTTACAAACTTGTGAAAGGTAATCAGCCACCACCACATCTAGAGTAAGTGTACAAGGATCAACACAAAACACTTGATACGCGGACTTAAAGAAAATATGCGAAAGAAAATTTCTCAAAGTCTAGCAAACTTAAGGAGCTCAATAGCCTTATCACCACTTAGACCATAAACTTTTACATTCATGCAGGAAACATCCACACCCCTTCAACCTTGTTTCCTCTCACTGGACCTCTCCAGTCACTGAAGAGTATCCTTACATCCACAAAATCGCATCACAATAATTGAAGAAAAACAAGGTTCATTTATTGCAAATATCTCTGAGACAGATGACCCTGAGTTGGCTAATGACATTGTTGCTCGTCTCCTAAACATAGTATCAAACAACTCTAATAAAACCAGCAATATGGACTAATGACAGTACTCAGTTATCAGCTCCAATAGATCAACATAAAAACACATAAGAGCTACAAAATAATGTGCACTACTTATCTATAAATTTATCTTCTCATCCAAGTGGTGAACATGAATAGAAAACTGGTCCAATAATAAACTATGTCAGAGCAAAAGGGTTCAAATCTAGACCAAACTGATCCAAACCAGTCCTGCATTATGGAGAATATTGGACCTAAATGGAAAAAGGTTTGTCGCCTGTAAGTGAGATAAATGGAAGTAAGAATATCATCAACCCCGTAGTGTAAAGACACAGAGCAACATCAGCTTAGATCGCTGCAATCCTCTACTCTCTGGACTTTGCAGTTAAACTACAACAGAGTACTTATTCGGCTCAAAGAGAGTTAACTCTCTCAAATTCACTTTAAAGCACTTCAATTTCCAAGAAAATTCAGCTTTATTCTGTTTCTCTCCTCACTCAAACTCCTTCCTCCACAAGAAGAAGAATTAGAATGGTCCAGTAAATTAATAAGATTACATCTAACATTAAACCACAGATGTTTTTTTTTTTGTGTGTGTGGGTGTGTGTTGTGGGGGGGGGGGGGGGGGATTAGATACAGAATATCGACAAGACTGTATCTGGCCTTTTATTTCAGGTGAGTTTAGAGAATGTGGCAACGTAGAAATAGGTAATCATGAGTACTAAGGATACGAACATGACATGGAGAAAGAGAATCCTCAATGACAGAGTTAAGAGAAGCCAGATTGAAACAAAGAACATAAAACACCCAGGTTTCACACAGATACGTCAATTTTGGTTCCAATATTAAGACAAAAACCAGAGAACATCAAACACCCAGGTCTCACACAAACATGTCCATCTTCGGTTCCCATATTGTTAAGAAAGAAGAACACCAGATTGATTTATCTAATTATTTTTTATTATATAAAACCTCAAAGCTGAGCTGCAATAGCGAACATTCGTACCCTGGTTGTTGAGATCTGCGAGGAAATGAAAAGAAGACAGGTTCAGCTCGAATGGGCCCAGATATCGCCATTCAATCCCCAAGCTGCTACTGAGAAAAAAAAAACCGAAAATTTCCCAACCGAATCTCAGTGAACAACAAAAGAAAGAGCGAGAGAGAGAGGATCATACCTGCTAGATGGAGCAATCGGGCAGACTCCCCACTTCTGCTACTCGGATTAAAGCCTTCTCTGTTTTCTCTGTAACGGACTAAACGGAATTAGACTGCTCTCTACTAAACGCTTTGTCTCCTTAGAAGATATGAAAACCTTTTGACCTTTTTACCCTTCATTTAAGCCATTTATGAACATCTGCTCTTGACCATGAGGGTGTTAAGGGCCGTTCGATAAAACTTCTGCTTTTGAATTCTGGATTCTGGTTCAAATTTGGATTCTACTCCAAGCTACTCTAGGATTATTTTGGAGTAGAAACTTGTTTGATAACGCACCGAAATGGATTTAGAGTATCTTGGATAAACATGTTTTATAATACACTATCCCTCCAATTGAAGTCAGAAAAACCGAATAGAGGGGGGCGGGGGTGGTGGTGGTGGTGAAGGGCGGGGGGTGGTGTTGGTGGTGGTGGTAAAGGTGGCGGCAACGGTGGTGGTGGTGGTGGCGGTGGTGGTGTTGTGGTGGGGCGGTGGTGGTGGTGGTGGGTGGTGGGCGGGGGTTGGTGGTGGTGGTGGAGGCGGCGACGGTGGTGGTGGTGGTAGAGGTGGCGGCGGTGGTGGTGGTGGTGGTAGTGGGTGGTGGGTGGTGGGCGGTGGTGTTGGTGGTGGTGGTGGAGGCGGCGGTGGTGTTGGTGGGGGTGGTGGAGGCGACGGTGGTGGTGGTGTTGGTGGTGGTGGTAGATGAATCCGGTTCACTCTGTGGGAGTTGGAATCTAACTGGACTTATCAAACGCGCTTCTACTCCAAAATGGCTCTCTGGGAGCCAGAATCCATAGAATCCAGAAGCAGAAGTTTTATCAAACGGGCCCTAAAAATGAAAACCAAACATGTATCGAAATTGAATGGAACCATTTAAATTGAAATCGTGAAATCGATTATTAAATGGTTCGATTTTGGTTTTAGAAATAAAATCATTTAGTTAAACGATTTGATTCTGATTTTAAGAATGAAATCGTTTAAACCAACTATTTTAAAACTGACTAAATATTTGTTAAATATCTATATGTACATAAATAATTTATATTTTAATGTTTTCCACATGACATACTTTTAAATTAAAAATCCATTTTCATATATGATTGAAATTATTTTAATGATTTTCTTGGCATTCCCTCTACTTTGTTCCTAACTCTCTTCATCTCTCTCCTACCAATGAAATTGTTTAAAAATTGAAAACTATTAATCGGTTTTGATAATATTTTGAAACCATTTAATAAATGGTTCAGTTTTGGTTTTCTTCATTATACACCGGACCGAAATCGAACTGCACCGTTTAACACCCTTACTTGGCCACTTGTGCATAAAAACTAAAAAGCATAGACTGATAGAAGAATTCTGGATCAAAAAATAACAGGCCTGTCCGGATCGATTTTGGTCCGGTCCAAATCGGTATTGTGCTTTATAGGTTCTGATTAAAACATTTTTTTTATTGGTAAATTAATCGAAATTTGAGGTTTTGGATGGACTATGTACACATTAACTAATAGACCGGTTCGGTGTTGATTTGTTATCGGGTGGACTTTGGATCGATTTGATTTGGATCTATTTACTGCCTTACTTTGGTGCTAATGGGGTTAACCCATATATCAAATCCCTGACAATTGTTTTAATTTGGGTCCAGATGAAGTTCGATTTGGATTTGTCCGATCCACCTTAACAATTTGGTTTAGGATTAGCTCATATTCGACTTGAACCAAAGATTCTATAACAAGCTAATCCGAAAACAAATCCACTATCAATTTGGACTAGATTGGTTTCTACTTATTTCGATCTGGACTCCGTCCCAAAATTGACAAGCCTCTTCAAAAAAAAAAAAAAAAAAAAAAAAAAAAAATATATATATATATATATATATATATATATATATTTATTTCGATCTGGACTCCGTCCCAAAATTGACAAGCCTCTTCAAAAAAAAAAAATATATATATATATATATATATATATATATATATATATATATATATATATATATATATATATATATATATATATATTTCATCTAACTCCCAAAAATTATGTCAAATTCGATCCAATCCTCAAAAGTTTCAAAAGTCTCATCTAGCACCCAAAAAGCTTTCAAATGTTTCATCTACCATCTAAAATTTTTTCACCGTTAATTAAAGAGACCCCACCCATTAGTAGAGTCCCGTTAATTGTAAATATTAGGATAATAATACCCTTATTCTAAAAGTAAAAGACAATAATGTCCACATTCCCATCTGTTTTTCAAGTTTCTTTCTTCCCAAAGCCTAGAAATTTGGAGACAAAGAGCAAGAAACAAGGGGATCCTCCTCTAATCGTTTCCTACGTCAGAGTTCAATGTCTACAATTTTTTTTTTCGTTTCTCTAAAGATACTTGAGTTAAAAGGGTTTTTGTTGCTCTGTTTTTTTTTTTTTTTTTTTCTTCAGTTAAAAGGTTTTATGGATGGGTCCAATCCAAGCAAGAAACGAAAGGGGATCTATATAGAGATTGAGAGAAGATTACGGAAGAAGAAATAGGGATTGTGGGGGAAAAGTGAAAGAGAAGTAGGAAGGAGAGAACATAGGGAGTGGGGCCATGGCCAGAGTGAGAGAGAGAGTACGAGAAGAGGGGAAGGTAAAGAAATTTTAGGAAAAAAGGAGGGATTGTGGGAGAAAAGTGAAGGAGAAGAAGTAGGAAGGAGAGAAGATACGGAGTGGGGCCGTCGGTGGCCAGAGTGAGAGAGAGAGTCCAAGAAGAGGGGAAGGTAAAGAAATTTTAGGAAAAAAAAGAGGGATTGTGGGAGAAAAGTGAAGGAGAAGAAGTAAGAAGGAGAGAAGATAGGGAGTGGGGCCGTCGATGGGTAGAGTAAGAGAGAGAGTCCGAACAAAAATTCCTCACGGTTCCACATCATCTCTATAAAATCGGAGACAAGTAAAAATAAAACAAAGCTTCATTTAGCGAGATTTGCAGAACATCAGGCAAGATAATCGAGATCAGAAAGGACTAGATCTTCTTGACCTAGATTTCAAAATGGCTAAGCAATCGAAGTGAAATATATCTCTTTTTAATGAATCTGGATTTGAGTTGGAAAGGCTTGAGATCATTAAAGATTAGATAATGGAGTGCTAATGAGGATGATATAAAACTTGCAACTCTGTCCGGCCATGGTATTCGTTATCGATCATGAATGATTCTCAATTCCCGATCTGAGATACAACTTGCAAGTGATGAAATTTTATGAAATTTTTTTTTTAAGTTTCATTTTAATGTTTTAAAAAAAAGATAAATTAATAACTTTATCTCATTTTAATATTTTAAAATTTCAAATAGAAAGAGTAGGTCTACTCACATGTTCAGCCAAGTCAGTTAAATTGAACTGGTCAGAATTTCTGAAAACCATTAGATAGTAGATTGAATTTGAGTTAGTTTTTAGGGGTTTGATGAAAATTTTTCTATAAGGAACAACACTCTTCTTCGATCTGGTTGAATGATGGGAGGGGGATTGTTGCTTAATTTTTAAGGCTAACATAGATATGTTCCATATCTCGAGTTTCATCTCAACTCTCAACTCTCAAGTCTCAACACAGCCATGAATGAAGCTTCTCCTCACTGGAGTGAAACCAAATATGTTCAAGACGGTGCACACTTGTTTCGTGGAGTCTGAATTATGTCCACCTACCTTTGTCATTTCCGTAATCAATCAAGCATCTGTACTTTTAAGTTGCATCAAAGCAAAATCTTTAAGACGAACCCAACAAATTCATGCTCAAATCTTAATCACCTCCTTATTTTCTCATACCCATCTTGCCAATCTTACAGTTCAATCTTATTTCAAATGTAGAGAGCCCAATATTGCTTATCAGGTGCTTGATCGAATTTCCGAAAGAGACTCTCACTCTTGGTCTCCAGCAATTTCCTTTTGTTCGCAGAACAATGAACCTGAGAAAGCTCTTCATTTTTTTCGTTTGATGAATCTAGAAGGGTGTGATCCCAATCGGTCATCTCTGATTTCCTGTTTGAACTCCTGCGGAAATTTATCCAAATTGATTGAAGGTAAACAGATCCATACTCAAGTACTGAAGAAGATACCACCATCCGATGTGATTGTTGGAAATATTCTTATTGATTTTTATTCGAAATGTGGGAAGTTCAGTGAAGCGGCACAGGCGTTTGATGAAATTCCTGTTAGAGATTTAGTGTCATGGAATTCAATGCTTTCGTGTTATTCACGTAATGGTCAGAGTGGTGAAGCCTGGGAACTCTTTGCAATTATGAATGTCCAAGGAATGGAGTTCAGTCATCAAGCGTTTTCCGTTGCTGCAAAAGCTTGTGGAGAGCTCAGAGACATTAAGCAAGGAGAACAACTCCATTGTCTGGTTCTAAAATCTGGATTTGAGTCTCATGTAGTTGTTGCCAGTGCCCTCTTAGATATGTATGTGAAGCATGGATTCATTGCCTGGTCACGCAAGGTATTTGATTCAATGGCTGGAACTAATGTTGTCTCATGGACTTCAATCATCAATGGGTATGTCCAAATTGATGAAGGAGAAGAAGCACTTATATTATTTAGGGAACAAATCCTTGTTGGGGTCCTACCTGATGCACATTCTCTTTCGAGTATTTTAACTGCTTGTGCAAACATTCCAGCACTTGAATTTGGGAAACTAGTTCATGCTTGTATCATCAAGTTGGGCTATGAATTCCAGGTTTTTGCAGGAAATTCTTTAGTGGCTATGTATTCAAGATGTGGGTGCTTGTTTGATGCACAAAGAACGCTTGATTCGATGAGTGTAAAAAATGTCATTACTTGGACATCAATGATAGGGGGGTATGCACAACATGGGCGAGCGACCGAGGCATTGGAAATGTTTGATCGAATGAAGGCGGCAGGTGTGGAACCAAATTCAATTACCTTTGTTGCAGTCTTGTCAGCATGTAGCCGATCAGGGCTTATCGAAGAGGGAATCCAGAATTTTCAGTCAATGAAAATAGAATATGGGCTTGAGGCAGGGGAAGAGCATTACACATGTATGGTTGACCTTCTTGCACGGGCTGGCCATGTAAATGAGGCTGAGGAATTTATGAAACAAATGCCTTTTGAGCCTAGTGCTAGTACATGGGGTGCACTACTGAATGGGTGCAGATCAGCTGGTGGGGAATTAGAGTTGGGGCTGAAATGTGCAAAGGAGCTCTTTAGGTTGGAGCCTAAATCTGCTTCTAACCATGTTCTCTTGGCTAACATGTATGCTGCTAATGGGAGATGGGAGGAGATGAGGAGAATAAGAGGGCTTATGAAGGAGAAGGGTTTGAGGAAAGAAAGTGGTTATAGTTGGATTGAGATTGGAAAGGATGTGAGTATTTTCGGCGTGGGAGATAACTTGCACCCACAAAACCATCTTATTTATTCCATGCTGCATCATCTATCATTGGCAATGTTTGATGCCATGGAGTCTGACAGTTTACCAAAATAAATACAGAACTACAATGCAGTTGAAGTTTGGTTAAGAGCCTAACTATTTATCGACCTCAGAGTTTTTTTTCCTTGACAGGAACTGCATGCAAGTAGGTGGCTGCACTGTTATTGAATTGGGCAAAGTCCATTTCCTATCCCCATAAATCAGACTGGAAGCTAACGTGATCTAAATGCTTCTGCTATGGACTTGTTAACCTTGTGCCACACAAATAGTATTAAGCTCCCAATGCACATATCGATTGTGAACTAGCCCCTAAGATAAGAATGGTATAGCCCTGGCCACTGGGGGTGAATATATGTTGCCCATTTCTTTTATACAGCATCCCTGATCAAGTTTACAAGAGTCGCTACTTCAAAACTATGAAGCGAAGTAGAAAACAGTGCTTGGTAGAACTGAGAACCTATCAACCTCAATAGTGGACGAGAGCATAAGACCAAGATCGGGGAAGGCTCGCTAGAAGAGCCAGAGGACACAAGGGAAGATAACACAACAATCACTTGGCTCACAAACATGGAATGAGGTGAATCTAAAGTTAGGTATCCAGTCTTGAAATGCTGCATGAGATTTTATAGGCTATGGAGACGATTTTCATCATGATCCTACTTGTTGCAAGAACTGTGAGCCCCCAGCCCAAGCACCAATGGTAAGGCTAGAACCCAATTATTGAGCCCACGTCCTTATACATTACAGCAGGCTAGGATAGTTGGGAAGTCATAGATTACCAATATGATGCAGTTGCTTTGACTAGTTAGATCAATGTGATCCCATAAGGATGCTTAGACATAAGTCTAGCTAGAAGGCCCCCAAGGAGTTGGCCGCAATACAATGGGCTAAAAACAAGCTTTAAGTAGTTATGTTTGGACAGAATTTTCCTGCAAATCGGGCATCTCGGATTCATTTCCACCCATATGGAATCTTATTTCAGTTAAAAGGGTCTTTTAAAAAATACTATAACCGAAGGGGAATTTGTGAACCTGATGAGGAATGAGCAGATTCTAGATTGGCGCATACAAAACCTCCGCCCTGTTTGCAGGAGATTTTTTTCCGTTAGGTTTCATTGTTATAAGATTAATTTATAAGCCCCATAAAATGGGAATGAAATTAATATATGTGATTAATTAGTGAGCTAATTTAGGATAGTTTTTAAGAGTTCAATTTTGAATGTATTAAGTCAAATTAGTTCTATTTTATTTAATAGTTTATGTTTTATGTGTAGTAGTATATATGATTTCTATATGTCATTTGTTACTTTACATGGTAGAGTGTAGAAAGAGGCTTCTCACCATTAGACCCTTAATTCTGTCACTTGAGAGGATACTAAGCGATTTCAAACCATTTTATAGGTAGACAGGTAATGGATTGGACACTGGAGAGGCCAAATGTCAAAATTTCGGTTGACTTGAATTCAACTAAATATCCATCCTGTATTGTTATGCACCTCCAATATATGTCCATGCACTTATACTATACAATGATCAGTACTATGCACTCGCCCATTTTCTGGGTTTTTGAAACCTTATTTTGCCACTTAACAAATTTTATTTAGATTGAAACTTAACATGTGAAAAGCTTGGAGGTTTACCTATAATCTATCTGTAAAATTTGAACCCATTCCATCTGTCACGTGGGCCTCATGTAAAAGTTGCCATCTACAACAGTGGTGAAGGACCTTTTTTTTTTTTTTTTTTTTTTTTTTTTTTGGTAAAAGGTGAAGAAGGGCCTTTTTTATTCTATAGCTGCTTTATATCTTCGTCAATGGGAATAATTTTGTACTGTTTTTAAGCTAGTTTTATTAATATTTATGTATTAAAAATGATATTCACAAAAAGAAAAGTATAATATTATCAGAATGAATTCAATATCTAAATCCATGAGGGATTCAAATTGGGATACTCAATTGAAGTATCTGTCGCATTTGGATCTGATCCAAACAAAGAATATACTAATCAGATATGAATTTGAATACTTTGTGTATTTGCTTGTAATTTGTTTCATTTACATTCTTATTGAAGACTCCCTTAGTAATTCTACCTATTATGTGAACTGAAGGAGTTTTAAGATACGATTTCATATTAGTCTTATGGGGGTTAATCCCACATTTTGTCTCATAAAGGATTTGAGATGAGTTGATATGGTCTTTAGGTTCCGCCACCATATATGTTGAATTGTTATAATCCTATGATATAGGTGATGTTGATAAAAATATTTTAGAGATCGAAATTAGTAGAAACTGATGGATATCATTAAAACTCGAGTACTGAAAGGTTTTAAAATCTTATTATTTCTTCAAAAATCAAAAAAACGTAAGCAATGTATTGAACCCCTAAATAAAAGTTGAACTTGTGAATGCTCATTTAGTCACATGATTGATTTGATGTTAGAATGTATTTTTCAAAAACACAAATATGATGCTTCTGTTAAAACTCTTCTTGACATAGTTTTTTAATCCTAGAAGTTGCCCATATTCCATATATGTGTTTGTTTTTATAAATGATTATTGAACTTATCATAGGTCATATCATGGATTAGTTTGTTTTTTGCTTTCTCTATGTTGTGACACTTTGGTAAATCAATGCTGGTTGAGCTTTATGAATAGTACAAACATTTGTGATGATGATGTCATCATCAATTACGATATCAAGGTTGTTATCATCACATGCCAGGGTCCAAGACATTGGTATTTGAGATGGGTCAATGAGACCTGGGATTTGAAAAATTATTGAAAATAGAAAAAGAATTAAAAAAAAGGAATCATCTTGTGAGTTAAAAAACTCACAATGGAATTTTTACAAAAAAAAATTCACGATGGAATTGGAAAATTACATTAGAATTTGAAATGACCTTTTTTAGATTTGAAAAACCATAATGTAGAATATGTATAAAAAATATTTAAAAATTAAAATAGTATAAGGCCTTGGATGTTTGATAAAAAAAAAAGTCATCCTTAACTATATTTATGATTTTGGTTTTATCAAGCCATTAGGTCATCAATCCATGTATTTTAGCATGGCATCTTTGATTAAATCACTTTTAGCTTAACCATTTCATTTCTTTTATCTTTATTTGTTGGATCAGTTTTAATAATCAAAATCTGAGATCAATTCACATGTATTACTCTAATATGCATCTTTTATCCAATGTCAATTTTAGTGGGAGTTGGTATGATATTTTGTGTGATTAGGATTTGAGATTGTCCCATTCATTGTTATGATGCTTAGACATGATGACACCTATAGGTTAATCACATGGATGAGATAGGACTGTGGATGAACTAGTAAACTTCTAATGTCGACGTCTATCGGATAGATATGGTAATTGATTAAATTCTTCCTTGTACCCATCGGATATGAGAATTTAACATATTCTTGTATTAGAAATTAATTAATTCGTAATGGGCCTTGATTAAATGGATTATTTTTATGCCATCTTAGGAGGATTTGAGAAGTCATATGACTATTTGTTGTTTCGTCACAAAAATTCAATGTTGCATTATTCTTGTGCAAATGAAATGAATTTTAGTCTCCAATTTTATTATGCATGTTATATGCATGTTTATGACAGATGACAGAATATTTTAGTTCTTTGAATATGTTTGATATTATGAAAAATTACATTTTAACTGGACCTAGGAAGTATAGAATTGATTTATTCATTGGTTTTCATAATTATTGTCTTTATATTGAAGAGGATTGTCCTCCTGTTTCTGGTGTGCATTCTACCAAACCTAATAATGTTGTTTATTAAAAATAGACAGAAACTGATAATAAAAAGAAATATTTAATATTGGGATACATGACAGATTCTCTTATCGTTGGCTATATGAATAGTCCCTCTCCTAAAATCATTTTTGATAATCTCAACTTGAAATGTGATAAGAGATTTAGTTAATATATTGAAGGCTTGTGGGAAAAATTTATCAGAACTAAAATCTGAATGAGTGAATGCAAGAGAGCATATGAATAACATGAATGCCATTGTTGATGAGTTAGGTCTTCAGGGAAGATTCATTGATGAGAAAACTAATATATCTACTATTTTATCATCTTTGCCTAATTCCTATGAAACTGGTGTAAGTCAACTTCGACTTATGAAAATAATGGATCGGGAGAGTGGATTTATACAAAATCAAAGGAACTAAAAGGGAGATGAAGTACAAAAATAAATTTTGAAATTTTTTAAAAGTAAAAAATAAATAATTGATGGAAGTGAGAAATATCTTTCTCATCACGAGGGGTTCTCTAATATCAGCGTGGAGCACTTCTCCATCTTCTTTATGATCTTCCTCTAAAAGATCATCATTATCGACATTCTCAGTATCGAATTCATTTTCTTGGTCCTCAAAACCCAACAAGGCACTTTTGCCCTTATGAGAGTTTTTGAAATTTTGACAATTACTTGCTCGGTGGCCAATTTCTCTACAAGAATAACATTTTGTACCGGCAGAAGAACTTGAACCGGTTTGGGTAGTAGGATTAGTAACATTTGGTTGAGTAGACAACTTTTTCATATTAGAGGAATGGTCAAGATAATTACTTGGTTTAGTAGTACTCACGGGATTCCGATTTGATATATTGGAGGTGAAAGTAGATTGTTGTTTTCGACTTTAAGAACGTTCTACCTTAAGGTCTCTTTGATGTACATCTCCCACATCCCAAATGTCAAGGATTTAAGAGCCTCTTTAATGTAAAATTGTAACTCATTCAAGTATTTCTTCACAAGTACATCTTTCGAATCCATGATGTTGTTACAAATCACCAACTCATTGAACTCATTGGTGTATTGGTCTACCGTGTGTGTACCTTGTCTCAAATTTTGGTACCGTTGATAGAGCTCTCTCTTATATCCCTTAAGAAGGAAGTATTTTTTCATCTTGTCTTCCATCTTTCTCCATGAAGTAATGGGAGCTTTTCCAATGGATTGACGTGTTTACTTCTCACGTCGCCACCAAGAGATGGCCTTGCCTCGAAGGCGCATGCAGATGATGCCAACCCGAAGATTGTCCGGGACATTTCTAAGCTCAAAAACTTCACTTACAAGAGTTAGCCAATCAAGAATTTCATCAGGAGGATCAGTACTTGAAAACTCTGGAATATCCCTATTGACTTCTTTTTTCCAATCCTGTTCTCGACCTCCTTGAGGGTAGTGTGGATGAAACCCTCTTGTTATGGATTCAGATCCTTCTGATAAGGAATAATTAGATCTATCTCCTCTTGAATTTGGTGGATTGTTACCTTCTCGTAGTCTCTGAACCTCAAGAGTAAGATTCTGAATTTGTTCTTGCATTTATTGTTGTATTTATAAGGCTTGTGCTAATGCATCATCATTGATGGTGGTAGTGCGACTACCTCAGCCACCTAGACTACCTCGACACCTTGAAATTTTAGACCCATAATATCTCTCCTCTTTTGCTCTAATACCAAATGGTGTAAGCCAACTTCGACTTATGAAAATAATAGATCGAGAGAGTGGATTTATACAAAATCAAAGGAACCAAAAGGGAGGTGAAGTATAAAAATAAATTTTAGAATTTTTTAAATGTAAAAAAGATATAATTAATGGAAGTGAAGGTGGGATGACTTAATTCTCTTCTAAGATGTAAATCAACTCCAAATGTGGCCTACAACTCTTCTAAGATGTAGGTGAAGAATAAAATTCCAACTCTTCTAGGACGAAATGAAACTTCTTTAAGGTTTCAAAAGAGAACTCTTCTAGGTTCAAGAATTGCACTTAGGTAAATTTCATTCATAAGAATCACTTCAAATTATCTCTGCAATACAAACTAACTTTAATGACCTTTTATAGGCATAATGGAGAAAATAAAAAGACAATCATATCCTTAAATCCAAGGGTCGAAAATACGAAATAGAAAACAATAAATGATAGATTAAAAAAATGGATTCTTCCAATGCATGGGGTTACTCCAATGAGCATTGATGCAAGTTCTAAAGTCTTGATTCAAGGTCCAAGGTATTGATGCTAGGTTCAATGTCTTGATGCAAGTTCCAATGTAGAGAAGACTCTAAAAAAATTGAATAGAAAATACCACCTCTGTGAAACCTACATGTAAATTTTGGGGACGAAATTTTTTTTAAGGGTGGTGGAGTTATAAGATCCGTACTCCATAAACTCGATCTAAATCTCTATTTCATGTCGTAATAGGTCTTCCAATCATCATCGGATCAGACGGGACGAGAGGATGACAATCAGGTACGAAGATAGATCAAAATTTATGATAATTTTATACCGGTCTCATGATACCAGTCCATATACAGGTCGACCGAAATATTTGTGCGGGCAGACTAGTTAGATCCTGAAACGGATCTCTGTGGGTCTCACTTATCAAATCTTAGCTCTAAAGACTTTCCGATCTCTGTGGGTCTCACTTATCAAATCTTAGCTCTAAAGACTTTCCTAACGTAGAAAACTTCTCTAAACTCCATCCTAGCCTATTTAAAGACCTCTAAACCTCCTTAAACCTCTTTGATTGATTCTCACAAACCTTAGACAGGAGAAAGAGATCTGAAGAGGAGAAAGAAGGTTGAAGAGGAATGTCACACCCCAATTCTGGCTGAACCAGAAGTGTGAGTGAACCATTTTCAAACCACGATTCACACCAGGATCTCAATAGACCGTGTCAAACAATCATTCCAAGCAGTCTAACTTAATCAGAGAATAATTACATAGCAGCGAAAATAGTAGATGAATGAACTGAGTACTATGTTGTAATTAAAATAAATATTCAAATTATTCCATCATTCACAAAATTTAAATAATAAAATTTACATTGTATTAAAAGAAAATAACCTATCACTGAAGGAAAACACAGAATGAGCACTCGCATGATGCATCATGCTCGTCCTCTACTGTTTGTGTATCCATGGCAGCAATCGTACTGTAAGCTGGGGCAGTCATGAAGTCCTCGACGGTATACCCTGCATCAAGATTTGAAAAAATAGAATATATATTCGGGTGAGCTCACAACTTAGCTCAGTAAGTACAAGACCAATGCAACATACAAAATGCATGAGATAACATTAAAATTTCGGTCAGATTTAACTTGCAAAGTGCTATGGTAAGGTTTGGCGGCCACCGCACCTCCATGCACGAGAGTGTGAGCACACCCAACAGTCAAGCACCTACCACACTACTACTGTTGCCCCACATCACTCACTCCGGTATAGAGATAGGGCTCGAGTCTGACGGGCAGGATGAACCACAATCCCACGTTCTTTCCCTGATACCCAACACCGTACCAATATCTAAACCTCTATTGGCAAGGGATTGCAAGTGGGTTTCGTTTCTAGTCAGTCCTATATGTCAATACAGTATCTATGGCCTTACCCCAGCACGACTCCCTACGACATAGAGATAGGGCTTGAGTTTGGTTGGCATGACGAACCACAATCCCACGTCTTCCCCCTGATACCCTATTCGCACCAAGTCTGCTAAGGTAGATGGCGATACAAAAAAAAAGGTGTTAGTGTGTGGATATATCCAGGGCTCCACTCCCCTTCACATTCCACACACCAACTAAAAACATACACATGCCTAAACATTCAACAACCTAGCATATGAAATGCATGAACAGATAATAATAATTTACCAACTACATGGCATGTGAAATGCACAAACATCAGGCAAGCAATACAGATATAAATTTAATCACAAAGGTTTACTGTTATTTAATTAATTATGGTTTGGGGTCTTGTCCCTTATCTGACACGCGATAACTATTCCGTTCTATGTCACAGGATCTACTCACGCTGTCTACAAGTCCTACATAGTCATACCCATAAGTTAGAATTCATTTATTAAGGTCACAGCTGGTCAGAACCATGTTTGGTCAAACAAACAAGGCTCGGAAGGCATACCGATCGCAGTACCAGTCTCAGTAGAGTGAGACCGGTATGTGCCTACTGACTTTATTAAAAGTTGTTCTTCATTCTCTGATGAGCCAGAAACGACAGCACACAATGCTGCATTTGTACTTGGCCCTGATTCGGGATTCGATGCCCATTTCCTACTCAGAGCATCAGCTACAATATTAGATTTACCAGGATAATACTGAAAATGTCACAGTCGTAGTCCTTAAGTAATTCTAACCACCTTCTCTGCCTCATGTTCAGGTCTTTTTGGGTGAAAAGATACGTCAGGCTTTTGTGATTAGACTTAATCTAAAATTTCTCACCATACAAGTAATGCCTCCAAGTCTTGATAGCATGAATGACCGCCGCCAACTCTAGGTCATGTGTAGGGTAGTTCTTCTCATGCTCCTTCAGCTGTCTTGAGGCATAGGCTATCACCTGTTCTCCTTGCATCAGCACACAACCCAGTCCCAAACCTGAAGCATCTGTATATAGTGTGAATGGAAGGCCTGGAGCAGGTATAGTCAATATAGGTGCTGAGACCAGTCTTGATTTCAGTGTCTGAAAGCATCTCTCACATTCTTTGGTCCATATGAATTTCTCTCCCTTCTTGGTTAACCTGGTCAGTGGAACGACAATCTTAGAATAATCCTCCACAAACCTTCTGTAGTATCCAGCTAAGCCCAGGAAGCTACGTATTTCAGCAACTGTCTTCGGTGCCTCCCATCCTACTATAGCTGAAATTTTACTGGGATCTACCTTAATTTCTTCAGCAGACACCACGTGACCTAGGAAGGCCACTTCATCTAACCAAAATTCACATTTCTTGAATTTTGCATAGAGCTTCTCTCTTCTTAGTCGTTGTAATGCTGCTCTTAAATGCATTGCATGTGCATCCTTGTCCTTGGAGTACACTAAGATATCATCTATGAATACGATAATCGACATATCCAACGTGTCATGGAATACTCGGTTCATTAGCTCTATAAATGATGCAGGTGCATTGGTCAACCCAAAGGACATCACAAGAAACTCATATTGTTCATATCTTGTCCTGAAAACTGTCTTGGGAATGTCTGCCTCCTTGATCTTGAGTTGATGATACCCTGACCTCAGATTAATCTTTGAAAATACACTTGAACCTTGCAGTTGATCAAATAAATCATCTATTCTAGGTAACGGGTACCTGTTCTTGATGGTGAGCTTGTTCAATTCTCTATAGTCCATACAAAGACGTACACTACCATCCTTCTTCTTGACAAATAACATCGGTGCTCCCCAAGGTGAGATACTCGGCCATATGAAGCCATTGTCTAATAATTCTTGTAGTTGGGTTTTCAGTTCCTTCAACTCTGTGGGAGCCATCCTGTAGGGTGCCTTGGACACAGGTGCCACCCCTGGTAGGAGATCTATCACAAACTCAGTCGCCCTATCTGGTGGTAATCCAGGTAGGTCTTCTGAAAACACATCAGGAAACTCCCGTACTACCTCGATATCTTTCATTTTTGGCAAGTCTGCGGTCACATCCACAACTGATACGAGGTATCCTACTCCCCCTTTCTCTAAGCACTTCCTTGCTTTTAGGGCTGAGAGTATAAGCTTCTTCTTCCTAGGCAACTTTGTTCCTTTAAGGTTAAATTCCATTCCTTTCCTGTCCTTGAAAACTAACTTCTTCTCGGCACATAACAGGTTTGCTGAATGTTTAGATAACCAGCCCATTCCCAGAATGACATCAAAATCTAACATCTCAAGCTGGACTAGATTGGCTTCCAACTTTCGTCCTTCAATATGCACTGGGCAAGGCCCATAATATTCTTCTAATACCACCTCCATTCCCATGGGGGACCGGACTAACAGACTTGGTTCCAAAATCTTGATGGGTTGATCTAGTCCTTTTCTGAATGATACCGACATAAAGGAATGGGTGGCCCCTGAGTCAAACAGGACTCTGGCAGGTAATCTTGCTATATTTACTGTACCTGAGGTTTTTAAATTTTTCCTTTAGTTTTAATGCTCAAATAACAATGCGGTAGTTAAGGAATGAATATAGAATCATACCTGTAACCACATCCGGTGATGCGACTGCCTCTTCTGTAGTAACGGCACAAACTTTGCCTTGCTGTTGTTCCCTTCTTGGTAGTGGACAAGTTCTGGCATAATGACCCACCTGTTGGCAATTAAAACACTTTACGTTGGGGTTCTGTCCTGTTGCCTGCTGTGTCACTGCAAGAGCAGGTCTGGGAGGCACTGTACTAGCTGGTGGCCTGAATGGACGGTATGGTCGGTTGCTTCTTCCGCCTTGGACCTCAGGGTTAGGCCTCTTCAGACCCCTATTCTATGCAAAGAAGCTATCCCTCTGGATTGCTTTGATGACTCGAGCCACCTGTACAGCTTCATTATAGATCTTCAGCCCTCGCCCCAACACATGTTCTCTTATGACACCCCGAAGACCCATGGTGAAACGGCGAGTTTTAGTTTCTTCCTCCTGCATACTGGTTGGAGCGAAGAAGAATAACTCCTCATACTTCTGTTGGTATTCCTATACTGTCAATTGAGATTGCTACAAATTAAGGAACTCCCTCTCCATCTGATCGTGGAAACTCCTTGAAAAATATTTTTTAAAGAAGGCCTCCTTGAATATGGGCCAAGTGATTATCTGGTGCTTTGTCTCCAGATACACTCTGGTTGAGTTCCACCATCCATTGGCCTCTTCCTTCAGCATGTGGGTATCATATAATATTTTTTCCCCATCAAGACACTCCAGTAGGCGGAAGTTCTTCTCCATTTCAGCTATCCACTGCGCTGGCCACAGTGTTTTCTCTGGCTTCCCTGTAAAAGTTGGTAGCTTGAGCTTTAAGAATCCATCCACTGCTCTGGAAAGACTACTCTGTCCATATGGGACCTGTCCATGTGGTGTTTGTCCATACCCTGTCTGACCATACCATTGTGGCTAGTAAGAGTAGCCACTCTGATTTGCTCCCTGATTCCCACCATAGTATACACCCTGATATGGACCCTGATATCCACTCTGATCCTGGTTAGGGATGGACGTTCCTGTAATCGGGTGGGGAACCGTGTTGGGTTGATTCTGTTGTTGTGGTCCCTCAGTAGCTGTACTAACCCCCACTGGTATTGTATTTACATTCTCGGCAATTGTGGATGGCATATATGGAGGTGCCGGTACAGGCCCAGGTGGCCTAAATATTTTCAACATTTCGTCGAAAAACTTCTTCTGTTGTGCCTCCATGTGAGTGACTAAATTTGCCATCATTGTTTCAGAGCTTGAAGGTGTCTGTTCTGGTAGTGGGGTTTCTTCAGTGTCTCTCACCTGATTTCCACTTTCATCTAGGAGGTTAAGTTCTTCCCCACTTTCTCTCTCTTCATGTTCTTCAGAGTTTTCTATTCCTGAATTCCTTTCCATTGGAGGTGCCCTTGAGTGACGGCGTCTACGAGGAATTCTACGGCCATTTCCTCTTACCATTGTAGCTACTGAATTTCCTGTATGATATTTGAATGCATTGAACACACATGAGAAAAATGAGATAATGATTCCAAATGATAGTATTAGTCTCAACGCATATGCACCATAAGTATTCATCAATAGGGAAAGAAAAATAAGCAATTTGTTATTATCTCTCGGAATTTTCTAAGCAATAATCGCTTATCTCGGTCATACCATACATGCATGAGGTCTGGTAGTAAATTTCGGACGGTATGGGGAATGGTTTTGAGTTCCCAACCCCCCATGAAGTACCGGCTGCGGTACCGGTCTCACCTTGAGTGAGACCGGTATACCCTGCGGTAGGTACCGGTCGCACCATACCGCAGGAGGTACCGGTCGCACATAACCTCTTTGCGTGAGACAGGCATACCCTGCGGTAGGTACCGGTTGCACCATACCGCAAGAGGTACCAATCGCACTTACCAGTCCTTGAGTGCGACCAGTATGTCTTAAATCCTTTAAAAATCGTGACTTTTCTCTCATTTTTTCACTTTTCTCTTTTGTGTTTACTCCGGTGGCGATTCCTCTCCATGTCACAGAGTCTCTACAGTCCATCCAGTGCTTCTAAGAGTTTATTCACCTCAACCAAGAGTATCAAACTCGTCTCTCAGGTAAGCTTATCCCTCTTTTCCCCTCTTTGAGAAAAATCTCATCGTCTTTTATGCCAAAAACCTATGTTTTCTTGATTTTGAAAGTTTTAAACCGTAGAAAACTTCTTTCTTCCCTTGAAAAAGGTTCTAAAGGTCTAAATGTGCAAAACCCCTCAACCAATTCGAAGTTCCATCGGTTGGTTTGAGGAAAATCCTAAAATTTCAACTTTTAACCTAGGTTTCTAGGTTTTTCGATGTTTTTGATGAATCTTGTCAATATGTCTCTATTTCTTAATTTTTGTGTTGTAATTGTTTGATCTTGTGTTAGCATTGTGCCACCACATAAGTCCTCCTACCCATATTGGGTGATTGTGAGGCTTTTGTTCCATTTTCTATCGTTATGCTGCCGATGTTTCGAAAAATTTTCTCTAACTGTTTCATTTTTCCTTTGTTCAACAGTCTACGATATGTCTGGACGTCGTGGTGCGGGTAAGCGATCATTTATGCCGGGTATGCACAGGACACATCCTCCGCCCGTCCTCTATGATGAGAGATTCTTCTGGTCAGAGGCTGCCGCTTCGCGCCTTTCATGGTTCCGAGCAAAACGCATTGAAGTAGGTCGCTTTGTGAACCTAGAACACCTGTACCGTTTCGACGTGGAGGCTGCTTTTGGGGTGATGGGCTGATTGCCCATTATTCCGTATAAAGAGACCACTCATCCCAACCTGGTAAAACTATTCTTCACCAACCTGGAGGTAGAAGGGGATCCAAATGATTGGGAGCATGCTAGAGACCTTCGCATTACTAGCTATGTGAAAGGGATGATGTTCTCTTTCAACATGGCCGAGTTAGCTGCACTTCTTGAGATTCCAGATGACGGGGATCTCATCTATTGTCCACCCCGAGCTGAAGGGTATCTTACTGAGGACATGAGAGCAGCCATTGCAGAGCAGATTTTGTTGTCAGGCAGTATCATGTTGGCTTCAAACCTTCGTCCTGTGCCTCGTCTATACTGCCGTATTATACAACACGACATTGTTCCCCAGAGTGGTCATTATGGAGAGTTGTCCCAGTTGACCCAGTATCTGACCTACTGTGTGACTACCAGGCACCAGATCTGCCTGCCTTACCTGATCATTCGTACCATGATTTATGCGGCAAAGCCCAATGTAACGGGCAATCTTCCATATGGTAGGTTGATCACAGCATTGTTGCATCGCCTAGGTGTGGATATGCATGGAGAGGTAGCTGTTGAGATCACTATGAGTTCCGACATATATGTTGAGGCCATCTATAAGATGCAGATGGATGATCTAAAGCATAGTGACGAGGAGCTACAGGCTCGTCCTCTTCCACCTAGGAGCCAGACGGCAGCCGCAGCAGCAGTAGCAGCAGTAGCAGAGATAGGGGGTGATGGGGATGCACACATGGAGGACATCCCAGCACTTGCACCCCAGCATTCTCCAGGAGCAGGACCATCTCGGCCTTCTCCAGTGGCGGGACCATCTCATCCTCCTTCGGACCCAGTGATGAGCATGATCATGGAGATCTGAGGTACTCAGAGGGAGATCCTAGATACTCAGAGGGAGATGGGGCAGGACTTGGGGCGTCTAGCTCGCAGCCTACAGGTCACACATGACCAGGTTCATTGGCTTAGAGAGGCGTACGAGCGCGATTATGATATCGCAGATCTGATACCACCCAGGCCCGCTACCCCACCATAGACTGATTTAGCTTTCTTTTATTTATATGTGGTTTATTTTTGTTAACAGAGTAACTGTCCAACTTGTAGACTGTACTCTGTCGTACACTTTGTATTTATTTATGTTCCTATTGTTAAAGAGTTAATTGGTTTTCTTCTAAAACTTCAGTGCTTAAAATTTCTCTTCATTAATAGTACGTTATGCTTTCTCTTTTAAGTCTCAGGCATCAAACAAGCTTATGGTGTATTTTTATTAAAGTTTTTAATTTCCTACTCAGCTCATTGGACACAGTTAGATGCAGAATGATTAGCTGGACAGAGCCTAGGGCTCTGATACTAAGTTGTCACACCCCAATTCCGACTGAATCAGAAGTGTGAGTGAACCGTCTCCAAACCATGGTTCACACCAGGATCTCAATAGACCATGTCAACCAATCATTCCAATCAATCTAACTTAATCAGAGAATAATTACATAGCAGTGGAAATAGTAGATGAATGAATTGAGTACTATGTTGTAATTAAAATAAATATTCAAATTATTCCATCATTCACAAAATTTAAATAATAAATATTACATTGTATTAAAAGAAAATAACCCATCACTGAAGGAAAACACAGAATGAGCACTTGCATAATGCATCATGCTCGTCCTCTACTATCTGTGTATCCATGGCAGCAACCGTATTGTAAGCTGGGGCAGTCATGAAGTCCTCGATACCTTGCATCAAGATCTGAAAAAATAGAATATATATTCGGGTGAGCTCACAACTTAGCTCAGTAAGTACAAGACCAATGCAACATACAAAATGCATGAGATAATATTACAATTTGGGTCAGATTTAACTTGCAAAGTGCTATGGTAAGGTTTGACGGCCACCGCACCTCCATGCATAAGAGTGTGAGTACACCCAACAGTCAAGCACCTACCACACTACTACTGTTGCCCCATATCACTCACTCCGGTATAGAGATAGGGTTCGAGTCTGGCGGGCAGGATGAACCACAATCCCACGTCCTCCCCCTTATACCCTACACCGTACCAATACCTAAACCCCTATTGGCAAGGGCTTGCAAGTGGGTTTCGTTTCTAGCCAAACCTATATGTCAATACAGTATCTATGGCCCTACCCCAGCATGACTCCCTATGACATAGAGATAGGGCTCGAGTCTCGCGGGCAGGATGAACCACAATCCCACGTCCTCCCCCTGATACCCTATTCACACCAAATCTGCTAAGGTAGATGGCGATACGAAGAAAAAAGGTGTTAGTGTGTGGATATATCCAGGGCTCCACTCCCCTTCACATTCCACACACCAACTAAAAACATACACATGCCTAAACATTCAACAACCTAGCATATGAAATGCATGAACAGATAATAATAATTTAATAACTACATGGCATGTGAAATGCACAAACATCAGGCAAGCAATATAGATACAAATTTAATCACAAAGGTTTACTGTTATTTAATTAATTATGGTTTGGGGTCTTGTCCCTTACCTGACATGCGATAACTATTCCGTTCTGTGTCACAGGATCTACTCACACTGTCTACAAGTCCTACATAGTCATACCCATAAGTTAAAATTCATTTATTAAGGTTACAACTGGTCAAAACCATGTTGGTCAAGCAAACAAGGCTCGAAAGGCATATCGATCGCAGTACCGGTCTCAGTAGAGTGAGACCGGTATATATCGATCGCGGTACATACCGGTCTCATCCCATACCGCAGGACCTTGTGTCCAACCGGTATGTTCCGTGGTTTGGATCCGAGAACCCGATCTCTGATCTCCCTTCCTCGTCGATCATCGACTTGGTTTCTAGGGTTTCTCCTAACCCGCTCTAGGGTCCAAATACTCTATTGGCCTTTTAGGTTTCGACTAGAATGCCGTATCATACCAGATTATATCTAAATGAGAAAACTAGGCTTTCATGAAAGTCCTAGGATTTTGGATCGCTGCGTCGCTTCACGGCTCCGATCCGAAATCCTATCATACTAAGAGGATTGAGCACTTACCGACGGTGTTTTTTCGGTTGGCGATGTGCTCCTCCAACGAAAATCCTCTTCTTGAGCGGTCTCCTCCCTCCTTGCTCCTTCTCAGTTCTCTTCCAGACGGCTAGGGTTTTGAGAAGGATCAAAGGAGGTTTAAGGGGTCTATTAATAATGGGAGACCGTTCTAGGAAGGTTTTCCACGGTTAGAACCTTCCAAAATTCTGATTCGGAGTGTGGGACCCGCTGGAGTCTGTCTCCAGCCAAAAATACACATACCGGTCGCACATACCAGTCTGACTAAGTTAGACCGGTATACTGAGACCGGTATGTAAACTTTACAGTTTTACACAGGTTCTCGTACCTAAAATTATGTGGTTCGTCACCCGACTTTGCCTTCCGGTCTGGTTATGATTGGGAGACCTGTCACCATATAAAACCATGGGTTAGACTAGGTTTTCAGAATACGATTCTTACAAGGAACCTCCGTTGGACGAAGAACACATAGTTCGTGAACCAACGGTAAGTGCCTAAACTTTTCTCTAAGTTAAGTATTGTGGATGACTGATCAATACCATGCAAGGCTAGGTATTGATCTAAAACCCTAAATTTCCGTTAAACCCTAATTCAGTCGATAAACCCTAGATTGAATGCTAAACTAAGATTTCTTAGAATGCAGGCCTTGAATGAAAGATAAAAACAACCCTAAAATATTGCTAAAGCCTAGCATGCGTAGGAGGAACCCTAGGAGTCATAATGGGTTATCGACGAAAGACAAACACTAAGTTGGTGGTCTTCCGGAGGCATACTGGTCGACCATACCTGTCTCACCATATGCGACCGGTACAGTGACCTGTATCTCTCGGGAACTGGTCAAGGAGGGACTGGTAGCACCATCCCCCATAGTGCCGCTACTTGTACCTACGACTGGTATGCATTGTATCGGATATTTTTGACCTAGTTGGTTTTCGACCAATGTAAAACTCTAAGGAACCAATTCTAACTAAACCCTAACATCATGTAGGACCCTGTGATAATGAGATTGGACACTGTGACGCGAAACAAGCTAGCAATCAAGCGTCAGGTAAGGGAATCAGACCCAAACCCTAATTAACTAATAACAGTAAGATGTTGTTAATAATTATTGTTCTATAGAGTGTTGATTGTGCATATTCACATGTCATCTTTACTTTCAGTTATTATATCATTCATGCATATTCGCTATGCTTGGATGTGATTGTTAGGCATGTGATTGTTTTCGTTGACATGTGGAATGGGAAGGGTTGGGGGTCTTGGATCATTCTTCATACTGGCACATTTTTGTATCGTTGCGTTTTAGCATGCTTGTTGCTGATAGGATATCAGGGGAGGACGTGGCATTGTGGACTTTGGCCTAGCCACCAGACTCGAGCCCTATCTCTATGTCGTAGGGAGCTGTGTTGGGATAAGACCTACTATGATGACATATAGAATTGGTTGGTTGCAAGTCTAGTTTGCAAGTCCTCGCCAATAGGGGCCTGCGTGTTGGCATGGGTAGGGTATCAGGAGAAATATTGGCGATGTGTGATCCAGACACTTTAACTCTATCTCTATTCTATAGTGGGTACATGTGGGATGACAATGGTGTTTGATCCATTGGACGGATTCACACACTCGTGTATAGAGGTGCGGTGGCCGCCAATTCTTTCTATAGCACATTGCAAACTTAAAACTAGACCATAATGTGAATTTTACTCATATATGTTGCTTGTTGCATTGTCTGATTTTCTTATTGAGCTAAGTTGTGAGCTCACCCTTGTATATATACATGTTTTTAAATGTTGACGCAGGTTATACTGTGGAGGATTACATGGATGCTCTAGTGTATGGAGGTGCTGCTGCTTTGAAAGTGCAAGCAGGAGAGGACGAGCATGACTTTTCATGCGAGTGCCCTAACTACGTGTACCTCTAGGATGTTCCTGGTTTAGTTATTTTATTTATTTCAGTTGGATATTATAAACAATGTAAAGATATTTTATTTACGTTTTGGTTTATTGAATAATTGAGATAATTTATTTAAGTATCAATAGAATTCTCAGTTCATTTATATTAAATCTTCTGCTGTATCTATTTATATTTTGATTATGGTTACGTGCAATGGTTTGTATAAATGGATACGGTTTTATCGAGATCCTAGTGTGAACCACTGGTTCAAGTGACGGTTCACACTTTTGGTTCAGTCTGAATTGGGGTGTGACAACCTCACTTTCCACTAGAGACTTGAAAGGTCACCAAAAAGGGGCTGGTTTTAAGGAGCAAGGGTCAGGTTCATTGATTTTTTTGTAGCTTGGTTCATACCTTCGTTCTGGGTCAAATGGGCTTTGTGAGCTTGGGCTTTAATGCAGGTCGATCTTCGTAACTGGACTGCATCAGAAACTATAAAGCAAACTTATTTTGTTTCTGGTTTAGATTGTATTGTTAGTGGTCTTTTATCCAAAGTCACTGGCCATGGCGAGGCTAAATTGAGAAAGAAGAATTTTGTAGTCAATGCTATTGATGAGAATGTAGATAAGTCCAAGAATTAAATAAAATATCAAAAGAAGAAGTTTGTCACTAAAAGCAAGATTGACAAAAGAAGGACACCAAAAGTGAGACGGGATGTTGAGTTTAAATCTAGATAGATAGTTTGTTATTTCAAAACCTGGATATAAAAAGGCTCAATACTATTCGTTCTTAAAGTCCTGTGAAAAGCAATCCAAATGTATGTTTGCTATGCACTTTGATTCTTGATGAATTACAATTATTAAGTCTGGATTTTGGTGGAATGATTCTCGAGCTACTACTGTGCATGTTCTAATACTTTATAGGGGATTCAAGGAACTTCAGAGAATAAGTAATAGTGCCAATTTCATTTACATGAGAAACGATGACAAGATGCAAATTTTGAATTAACTTTACAAGGATTGCCGTTACGACATAAGTTTTTGTGACCTTAGCAAAACTCTTTACACAGCCTCCAAATCCACTTAGCCCCTCCATACTCTCTCCACCATGACTTTCGCCACATTTGTCTGTCTTTCCAAAGACGGGCAAGAGCCAGAATGCTACCCGCAATCTTTTGATTCATATACCTCTTATGCTCTTTGTCGGACTATTTACGAATTGGGATTGAACTTTGAAACTATTATATTTACAACTTTACCTATCGCTTATGTAATAAAATCCATGGAATGTTTTTTTATTTATTTAATAAATTACAAGTACTTCTCCTATAGTTTGTCCTTAATTCGGGTACACTCCAAACCTTTCAAACAATTACAATTGTACTTTATTTTTGGATGGTGTTAAATTTTATATTAAATAGACAAAAATATCCCAGAACAATTTAAAGACAAAATGTCACTTTCAAAATGAAATTACTTATCCAACCTTTAGTTACAAAACATGAGAATTGGAAAAACCCGATCCGTAAAACCCACGAATCTCTATATCCTCAATCCCAATTCAAACAAAAAGGAAATATATTTCTTCCAGGACGTTTCATGAATTCATCATCTTTTGGGCATCGTCATCGGGACCAGATCCTACACCAACAACATTAATATTCCACTACTTATGAAACGTCTCAGAGTTTTCGTCGTCAGCATTGGAATTTGAGCAATAAGAACTAGAATTCAGTGAAGAATTTAACCCAGATTTGTGTTGTTGATTCGAAGGCAGTCGAAGGAAGAATTTGAGCTTCTTCTCCTTACGCTTACTATTAGAATCCTCCTCGTTATCTTTGTCCTCATCCTCATCACCGACATCAACTCCCTCGGAAGCTATGGCAGGTTACGGCGACTTAATCGACGGTTAGGGTTAGGGTTAGGGTTAGGGTTAGGGTTGGGGATGATAGGATATCTGTAATTAGAATCCAAAGTCCACCTCAAAAGGAGAAGAGTTAGGTTCGCTTTTGCTATTAATAAATGTGTAGGGAGACAAGACTCACATGAACGGGATAGAAATCTCCAAAAAACAACAGTGGATCAGCTCAAGACGAATCTACCAAAAGAGCTGTTGTGCTTGACCTTGATTCAGATTCCTTCCTACGGAGCTTGAAGATGGCGATTGAAAGAAGAAAGAATGATGGGTCGTTTCTTAACACAACAGTTTTTAGGTAATATTTAAGGAAGGGGTGAAAGGGTTCGTTAACTTAACCATTTGGATATTTTTGAAATTAAAATTTTAATTTTTACCTTTTATCGTCAGTCCTTAATGGAAATCCCCTAACAGTATGGGTTTTTTGTAATTTTTTTATTTAATAGGAGTGTTTTTTGTAATTGTTTGAAAGATTTAGAGTGTATCTGAAGTCAAAGGCAAACTACAAGAGAAGTAATTGTAAATTTTTTTTATTTTATATATTTTATTTTTATTTTTATTTTTTTTTGCTATAAGTCAAACCAACAAGATGAGATTAATGAAAAAGAATATATAGGATTAATGTGAAATACTAAGATGGAGAAAAAAACACACAAAAAATGTAAAGACTACTTCCTTGCCAATGCCGTCGGCAAAATTATAAGATTCAACAAACAAAAAATGAATATCATGTCAAGCACAGAGTCAAGGAAAAGAGAAAGGCGGATTTTCAACATTCTATCTTATTGATTGAATAGAATAAATACTGGGTTTCTATATGTGTCCCTTAACGGATACGTATACAAGGGGAGGAAATGAAAAAAAAAATTACATATAATTCGTGACAGCATATTGACATATCAAATAATAAATCTGTAATAAGGCCTGCCTTCAAGGTCCTAAATAATTAGGGAGCAAATAGACCAAGGAAGATCTTGCAAGGAGGGAAGAAGCGCAAAATAGATTTTGATTCTTTAAATTAAAGAAATGTCCCATTATATTACTGAATTTAAAAAAAAAAAAGGAGAGGAGGAAGGTTTTCTCATTTCTTGAGTCTTGGTATTGACTTCCTGACCCAAATGTAAAAACACTGACATAGATTCTCATTACATTCGGATCTAAATCCTCTCCTACAGCAGGAGGATCCTGTGGCTGATCTAAGGGGTTGGGGATCAGTCGGCCCATCTATCAATACATGAGGAGGTGGACCAACTGAAATCCCACCCTTGACAGGCGGCAAGTCAGTAAAAGACGATTTGGTTGCATTACCTTCATGATCTAACATTTGTTAAGAGAATTGATTTGACAATTATACCAAAAGTGGTTTCTTTACCAATCACATTTTCTCACTCTTTAAGTGATTGTTGATCCTTATCCATTAAGAATGCCCATGATCGATGCACTTTAAATAGTCAGGATCAGCAGTGCTACAAGGGAGTATAATAGAGGTTTTTTTTCTTCCTCGACACTCAATGATTCAAAATTAGTCGTTAAGGAATCGGATCAGACTGGTCCAGATCATTCGATATTGTACAGGCCAAGTTAAAATGTTATTATTTATGGTCCATGATTCATTCTTATAAATAATTTATTATAAATAACTCATAAACATATAAATATAAATTATACCAAAGAGAGGGAGAAAACCTGACCTCAGGCTACAATTTAAAGAACCATAATTGTTTATCATTTTTTTTGGCAAAATAAACTTCTATTGATCAACGAAATTATGAGATACAGCCGAGGCATCAACCTTATAGAGGTTGATTAGCCAAGGAGAGGAATTTGACCAAAAAGTTTTCTTCGAAAAAGACTCGGCCTTCCTGGCCAAGGTGTGAACCATATTATTGGCTTACGCAACTCATGTGAACTACCCACTTGACGATCACATAATTTTTACAATAACCACTCCACTACTTTTAACCTTTTTATCTACACAAGAAAACTCTTACTTCATCTAAATAACTATTAAAAAACTACTTGCTTATAACTACATCTACAAACATAAATACCATCCAAAAAAAATTAACCATTGCAAATCCATACATTTGAATACGTAACTAACCATCCTCCTTAAGGATGGGTTTATCCTTAAGACTAAGGTATAGTCTATATTTATATTGTTTATGAGTTATTTATGATAAATCATTTATGAGAATAAATTATGAATCATAAATAATAATTGTTTAATATCACTAGAAATAAAGAAGATTATATAACAAATTATCACAATAATGATAAACACCTTTTAATTTATTTATAGATTTTAGATTATATCAATTTATTTTGAATATAAAGTAACATAAATCATAACAAACAATTACATATGTCATAGTGTATTATATAATTAATTCTATAATACATACCAAAGAAAACCTAATTAACAAATTGACGTTGAATGATCATTTGATACCGATCTACATATCTTGGAGGATTGAAAGAGATAAAATAAGATAAATAAAAAAAATAAAAGAAGATATCATAGCTAAAGATAAATTAAAAAGGATAAGGGTTTTATTGATAAGGAAGCCTACCTATGTGGTTTTATAAAGGAAGTCTGACCTTGTACAATTATGAAGTATCATAGTTGTTTATCAATTTCAAAGTCTATCTATTTTATTTATTATTATTTTTTTTATATAAATCAAGAACTCATTTACTCATTCATTCATTTATTTATTCGTATGTTACACAAGATTGACAGATCACAAGAAGTTTATAACCAAGATCAAATTAAGGTCAAATCGTATATTCCACACAATAAACGATAACAACAGGACCCTCCTAGGTTCATAATTATAATACAGTTTTGTTGCCTAGAAAAAAAAATCATATAATATTCAGAAAAAAAAATTAAGTAAAAACATCTTCCAGATTTTGAACACATTGGAAACCTAGGAATACAGCTTGACGCGGCAGTTATTGGACCACTGTTTCATTCATTACAGCTAATAAATAAGGAAACATAGGTAGTTATGGTAGGTTACACAACTCGTGCGACCTACCCACTTCAACGGTTACATTTGCTTTTACACAAGAAGTTCCCCACTTCCTCTAAATAACCATTTAAATAATTATTAAAAAATTACTTGCTTATAACCACATCCACACACATTATTACATTATTACATTATTACAATCCCATAAAGTAAGCGATGGAAACCCAAAGAAATAGTTAATTCTTACATCGTTGTTGTTCAACATATATAATAAATAGCATTCCGCCGAGGTGACTGTGTTTAGTTTTTATTTTTTATTTTTTATTTCTTTTGGATAAGATCTATAGGTACACATTAATTAACAACAGTGCCCTAGTAGAAAGGGAGTCAGCAATTCAAATACCTGCATTTAGTTACATTGGGCAAAAATCGAAAAAACAAAACACCTCGCATACCGATCATCAAATTTTGCAAAACTTACAACGCAAACACGAATATTTTGAGGAAAAAAAAATGATTCCCATATTATTAATAATTAGTGGCTTGGTCATATGGATATTTTAAGTAGAAAAGTGGTCAGTATTTATAATGAATTTATGTATAATTTTTTTATATATTATTAATAGATAGTTAATGCATTGGTTAATAGCAAATTAGCTAGTTAGGAAGGCAGTTCATGATAAGGTTTCTCAATCTTGGGGATTCTGTCTTGATTTTTTTGCTTCAGAGGTGTGTGGGATGTTTCCCACATATCTCGATTTCGATTTATGTAATGTTTTGTATGTATTTCCTTTTTTTCTTTCTGTTTATTAATATAATCCTTGCTTTTAGCAAAAAATAAATAAATAAATAAATAATGCATGAGTTAATAAATATTAGCATCAAAATATCTTGATTGTTCCTAAGTTTTATAATACATTTATTTGGTAATTTTATCTATCACATAAATAGGTAATTAAAGGAAAATCTTGTTGTAACTAAGTGAAATAAATTCTGTAATCTTACTTTTTTTAACCTTTTTAGTATAACATTATTTTCTTTAATGAAGTTAAATCCTAACATTTCACATGTTTATTCCAAAAATAAAAATTAACCAAGGCAACTTTGATAATGATATAATTAATGATATGTCACTTTCAAGTTGAATTTTTTTTTTATCGTTATCTTAATTAACTTTTTGGAAAAAACCAAAGGGCAATAAAAAAATAAAGATCTTTGATGTCAATTGGGTTCCACCCAATTATAAATAGGAGTACTATAGAAAATATTATTTACACTTTCCCATCAAGGAAGCTTTTGTTGATGATTTTCTTTTTCTTTTGTTCTCTTAGATTAATTAGCGATAAACTTTAGCTCTCCTCTCCATTGTATGGACCAATGTGTCTTTTCATATTTGTATTTTGAATTATAAAATTAAGTTATGCCAAAGTTGTAAAAATCGAATTTTCTAAGTTTTATAAATACGTAGGAAAATGAGTTTAGAATGAATTTTGCATAGCAGAACAAATGATGACATAGATAATACAACTACAAAATTCAAACTCAATAGAGATTCCACTTGGAAGATACCTGTATTGTATATTGTTGGGTTGATGTCTTGTATTCTGTGAGGTCCATGCAATTATAAGGGTAGTATTTGTATTAGAGTATGAGTCTATTACATGTACGGGGTAAATTTATAATTGTGGTGGGATTAGGATTTCTAGGTTTCCTTATAAATTGTCCTCTGACAGTGGAGAGCTGAAGGTGCTGTAAGACTGATAAATGAGCTAAGCCCATCAGGTAGAGAGCTGTAGAAGTTTCTTGGGAATAAAGAACTTCTCTTTTCTCTGGTGAACGTAGACATCCCACGATAAGATGTTGAACCACGTTAATTCTTTGTGTTTTCTTCTTGTTTGTGTCTCCCAATCCTAACACACATTAATATAACTTTTCATGCTTATTTGTATATTGATTTTTAACCCCAATAAGTTATTCTGATATTTTTTATTGAATTATGTTACATTTCTATAATTAATTAAAGAAAGAACATGTGTGCATGATTAACATAATATAATTGATTTAAGATAAGAACCCATTAGGTTAATATTTTCTCTTGTTTGCTCTTAATTTAAAAATGAAATCATAATTATTAGTGTAATTCAGAAGATAATACTTTTTCTCCCAAAGTCAACTTATATAAACTAAAACCATTTTTAGGAATTTCTATTAAATGATCTCAAATACAGATCAATAGTTTTTTTTTTTTTTTTTTTTCTTCTAATAGTCAGCAACTGTATTATATTGAAAAGAGAAAGAAAAAAAAAATGAAGGATAGTAAAAAGCCTAATACAGTTCAATAGTTACATAACGTCACCATTGCAAGAGTGGGTATTTTGACATTTATTTTTTCCTAGTTTCAGGCCAAAGATTTTATTTCATCACATGATTTTTTTTTTGTGGCAAATTAAACTTACCAAAAAAACAAAAAAAAAAAAAAAATTGAAATCATTGTTATCCCCTTCTTAACTTAGAAAATAAATTTTTGTTTAAACGAGACTGTAAACAATTTTTAATAGAAAATGAAAATATATAAATGGAAGTATTCATTAGCTAGCTTTTAATTAAGCTCATAAGTGGAGTATTATGTGTTTCTTAAAATTAACCGGCATGTGTATGAAACTTAAAATCCAGCACAAATAAATTGTCAAGAAATTATTTTAAAGAAAATCCTATTTCTTCTTCTTGTGGAAACAGTTGATTGATCTCATTGTAAAAAAATAAGAAAAGAAAATTCTAACAATAATTAACTTTAAAGTTCTAAGTTTATGGGAATTCTGCGTGCATACCAAAAAATTGTAACACTAATATAATATGATGCGATTTAGTTGTGGTGTAAGTATAACTCACTGCCTATGTCGTTAGGAATCTTCATCTTTCAACTTCATTTTATATTATTCGAAAAAAAAAAACCCTTAAATCTGTTAAATTTTTTGAAAAAATGTTTTTTGAACAACGGAGAGGGAGCTACACTACCCCCCCACCCAATCCCCTCTCCCCTCCACCCTCCACACACACACACACACACACTAACAAATATTCAACCTAGTACATAAAACTCTCACTACTGTAGGATCTGGAGATGAGTAAAATGTACATAACCTTACCCCTGCAATGCGGAAATATTATTTTTAAACTGGTGACCACCAAATTGCAATATGACTAATAATTATATTAGTATTTTTCCATTCACCAAACCCTTCTTCCCAAGTTAATGATTCAACATGGATAATCTTGTTATCACGTCAAATATTCAAGTTGTGAGATCCGCCAAGAAAGGCTAACTAGAGTAGAGGTTGACTTCTAAGATAAAGGACTGCCAAACGAAGACAATAGAATAGAGTGTAGTCACCTAAAAATGCTGTCAGATCATTGTTTTAGGTATCGGGATCAGATCGATTGTATCCGTGCATGTCAATATAGAATAAGCGATACTTTCAAATACCTTGTCATTTAATATTGGCTACGTATCATTTAGTCATTGGTTCCATACCAATCTTGTATCGGTTTTTAGACTAACCGATACCATGAATTAAAATCACACAGAATATGGCAGAAATCATTGATCAAGTAGAAGGCAAAAGATCTTCTCAAGTCCAACTACCCCTCCAGTTGGTGATCTAGTTGTTGGAGTCAGTTCAACATACAAACCAATGTATTGGTATACACACAGAATAAATTTCCACCATTGGATCATAATTTGAGAGGCGGTTGGACTTGAGAGGAGCCGGATCCCAAATAGAACTTTGAGTATGTAATCAAGTTGGTTAAGTGATACATAGTTATTCAGTATGTACACACCTCCAACCTCCAAGTTTGGAAATGTCTTAATTTAATTTGTATTCTGCCACCTGTAAGGCACGTGTTATGATATTGATGTCTCTCAGTCCATGGACATGTGCCGCTCTACCAAAGGTTGACGAAATATGGTATTAACAAAATTAAACCATGCAAATCCATACATTTGAATACGTAGCATTCCATTTTCCTTGTGGACGATATCTTGAGGAATCAAAAGAGATAAAGTAGGAGAAATAGACATAAATAAAGAAAGATAACATAGCTAAAGATAAATTAAAAGGAACAACGGTTTTAGTGAGGAAGTGTGACCTATGTGATTTTATTACAATTTTAAAGAATCATAGTTGTTTATCAATTTTAAAGTCTATCAATTTTTTTTTTTTTTTGATAAATAAAGAACTAACTCATTCATTCATTCATGTGCTACACAAAATTGACAGATCACAAGAAATATGTAACCAATGACCGAATTAAAGCTAAATCATACACTGTACACATAACAACAGTGCCTCCTAATTAAAGAGTCAACAATACTATTTAATTTACTTCATATATATATATATATATAATTTGAACTCACCGGAAACTTAAGAAGACAGCCTGACGCGGCAGCTATTGCACCACTGTTTCATTAATTACCGCCAATAAATAAGGAAACATAAGTAGTTATGGTAGGTTACACAACTCGTGCGACCTACCCATTTCAACAGTTACATAGCTTCTACAACAGCCACCACTCCCACTACTTTTAATCTTTCAAAGTACATAAGAAGACTCCCCACTTCCTCTAAATAACTATTTAAATAATTACTAAAAAGTTACTTGCTTATAACTAGGCTGCAACAGGTCGGGCTTTTTAAAACCCTAATTCTGATCTTGAGTACTTATACATAACCTTAATTCAGTCCAACTCTGTTAGGGTTAGAAAATGTATAACCCTAATCCTACCCTGGCAAGATTAGGTCTAATCCTAACCCACCCTGATTGACTATCGAATTGGACCGAGTTAACCCTGATTGGCCTAAATGCAATCTTCTTATAAATGCAACTACACTGATTGATTTTGTGTTGATCAAAATTTAAAAGAGAGGATAAACGGTGATAATCAGCATATAGTGATAGTGATTGTCCCATTAATTATATATGCCATTTAATTTTAAGGATTGCCAAAATCCGAATCTCTGCAGATCAGTAAACAACTCCCGTTATGTGATTGTCCATTCAAACCCCAATGTTAGTGATAGTGATATGCAACAATGAGTACATTTCCAACCCTAATGAGAATCATAAATCTCTATCGACGAAAATATGAACAAGATTGGTAGAAACAAAGGGGAACTCTAATAGATTAGCAAATAAAATAGAAACAATAAAATCAAGCAACATACTCGATCTGTGAAAGAGAAAAAAAAAATTGAAAACACAACTCAAAACAGAAAGAGAGTAGAAATTAACAGAGACAACACCACATAAAACAAAACAATCACATACTGACCTTTCCACCAAAATCGTGGAGAAACAGAGAAATTCCTTGCTTCGTCTTTCGCCGGTAACATAAATCTTGTGGGACACCATTGAAGGCCTGCAACCATTCTTCCCCTTTCTGGCTCCTTCTCCATCCAATTCCCCAAAAACTCCTCAGAAAAGCTCAAAAAAGATATCCAAAGCTGCATTCATCGCAATTTCTGTCGGGGCAAGCATAATCGTACTACTTTGCTTTTGATTCTTCTGCTTTGCTTGCAGAGGAGGAATCGGAGAAAGACAACGAAATGAATAATATCCCACTAGCACTGATCTTCAATTTTGCAAAACATAACTGATGCGAGGGACTCAGAGAGAAATTTGAGAAATAAGAACAGAGAGAGACAGAGAGTAAAGGCATTGGCCACTGGGAGGCGAGAGACGAGGGTGAGTAGTGACAACTGAGAGAGATTTAGAATAAGAGAAGTGAGAGGTGAGAGACGAGTGTGAGTAGTGAGAACTGAGAGAGACTCAGAGTGAGAGAAGTGAGAGGCGAGAGACGAGGGTGAGATTGTGAGACGTGAGGCGTCGACGTCAATTAGGTGGATTAGGTTTACTAGTTTTAGGGTTAATATATATATATATATATATATATAGGGTCGGGCCGAGCCGGGCTCAACTCAGGGGGTCAACCCTAACCCAGCCCAACCCTGTCAGGGTTCATACAAAATTAAGCCCTAACCCAGCCCTGTCAGGGTTTGGGCCGAGTTCAACCTTGCTAGGGTTTAGGGCGGGCCTGGGCGGGTTTGGATCGTCAGGGTAAAACTTGCACCCCTACTTATAACCACATCTACACACATAACTACAATCCCATAAATTAAGCCATGGAAACCCATACATTCGAATGGGTAAAAGATTTTCCTATTCATTAGTGAAATCAGTCAAGAAATCATTGTTACATAAATCAAGGATCAGACTTGGGCCAAAGAACCTTCCCCTTACAGTTTAAGGCCCTCCTGGCTAGAGAATGGGTTACCCCATTGGCTTCCCTAGGAACAAACTGGAGTGTAACAGATTCCCCAAAAGCCAAAACTGGAGTGTAACAGATTCCCCAAAAGCCAAAACTAGAGTGTAACAAATTCCCCAAAAACCAACCATGACCTTACATCTTCGACAATCGATTTTACAAAAATATCAACAGAAGAAGATCTATCATCGACAAGAGTAATCAGGCTTTTACAATCAATCTCCAGAATCAAATTACAAAAACCAGCTTGCAATGCTTCATGAAGTCTAGCCCGAAGGGCAAAAGCCTCTCCCAAGAGACTATCAAAAGGGGGCTCCTTGATAATTGCGACAAACAAATCCAATGCCACTTGTCGAACCATCGTTTGTCACAGTTGCACCCACGTTCACCTTCACAATTCCCCTAGGAGATGAATTCCATCTACCTGTACTTAAATCATTAGAAGAAGGACCAGAGTTGATTGATGCGCCTTGTTCTCCACCTGACTTATCTCTCTGAAAGCCGACATACGAAGAGGTAACATCTACTTTTACCAAAAAAACCTACATCCAAAGAAATAGTTATTGATTCCTACATCTCTCTCTCTCTCTCTCTCTCTCTCTCTCTCTCTCTCTCTCTCTCTCTCTCTCTCTCTTTATATATATATATATATATATATATATATATATATATATATATATATATATATATATATATATATATATATATATATATATATATAACTACCTTTTTTTGTAAGAAGTAAATGTACACACTAATTAACAACAGTACCCTCATAGAAAGGGAGTCAGCAATGCAACTGCCTTTGTTGAGCAAAAATCGAGAAAACAAAACATGCTGATATATAAAACTACCTTTTTTTTGTAAGAAGTAAATGTACACACTAATTAACAACAGTACCCTCGTAGAAAGGGAGTCAGCAATGCAATTGCCTTTGTTGAGCAAAAATCGAGAAAAGCAAAAATCGAGAAAACAAAACATGCTGATTGTCAAATTTATGATATTTACAACGCAAACACGAATATTTTGAGAAAAAAATGATAATTTTTTTCTATATTATTAATAGATAGTTAATGGCTTGGTCAGGTGGATATTTTAAGTAGAAAAGTGGTCAGTATTTATAATGGATTTATGTATAATTTTTTCTATGTTATTAATTGATAGTTAATGCATGGGTTAATAAATTTAGCATGAAAATATCTTGATTGTCCCTAAGTTTTATAATACATTTATTAGGTAATTTTATCTACCCTATATAAATAGGTAATTAAAGGAAAATCTTGTTGTAACTATATGGAAAAAAATTCTGTAATCTTATTTTTTTTTCCCTTCTAGTATAACTTTATTTTGTTTCAATAAAGTTAAATTTTATCATTTCATATGTCCACTCCAAAAATAAAAACTAATCAAAACAACTTTGATAATGATATAATTAATGATATGTCAATTTCAAGTTGAATACTTTTTTTGTCTTTACCATAATTGACTTTTAGGAAAAAGCCAAGGGGCAATCAAAAGATAAAGATATTCGGTGACAATTGGGTTCCACTCAATTATAAATGTGGGTACTTTATAAAATATTATTTACACTTTCCCATGAAGGAAGCTTTCGTTGATGATTTTCTTTTTTTTTTGTTCCCTTGGATTAATTAGCAATAAACTTCAGTTCCTTTCGGATTCACATCTTCTTCCGCCTGAGTTTGGGTAGGAGGGTTGGCAACCTAGATGGATGGCCGCCACCTGTTTTTCGAGTGAATCTGAGCCCTCCATCAGAGTCGACACCCCTGTCGGCTCAGCTTGTCCACTGGGGTGTCGGCTTGAATGGAGGGCTCGAATTCACCGAGAGCCAGGTAGCGGCCATCCATCCGGGCCGCCAACTCTCTTGTCCAAACTCAGGCGGGAGAGTATTTTTACTCCCCTCTCCATTATCTGGATCAACGTGTCTTTTCACACATGTATTTTGAACTATTAAATCAAATTGTGCTAAAATTGTAAAATTGAATTTTCTAAGATTTTTAAATACGTAGGAAAATAAGTTTGGAATGAAATTTGCAAGGAAGAACAGATGATGACATGGACAACACATCTACCAAAATTCAAACTCTATAGAGATTCCATTTGGAAGATACTTGTATTGCACATTAATATAACTTTTCATGCTTATTTGTATAATGATTTTTAACCCGAATAAGTTTTTCTGATTTTTTTTATATTGAATTTTGTTACATTTCCATATTTAATTAAAGAAAGAACATGTGCGCATGATTAATATAATAAATTAAAATAAGTTAAGAACCCATTAGATTAAACTTTTCTCTTGTTTGCTCTTAATTAAAAAATGGGATCATAATTATTAGTGTAATTCAGAAGATAATACATTTTTCTGCCCAAGTCAACTTATATTAAACTAAAACCATATTTTAGGAATTTACCACCAAAAAAAAAAAAAACCGTTTTTTAAGGTGAATCTATAAGATGATCTCTAATACAGATCAATAGTTACATAACATCACCATTGCAAGAGTGGCGGTATTTCAACATTTATTTTTTCCTAGTTTCAGGCCAAGGATTCTATTTCATCACATGATTTTTTTTTATAAATGGAAAATGAAAATGTATAAATCGAAGTATTCATTAGCTAGCTTTTTATTTAATTAAGCTCATAAGTGAAGTATTATGCGTTTCTACAAATTAACCGGCATGTGTATGAAACTTAAAATCCAGCACAAATTAACTGTAAAGAAATTATTTTAAAAAGAAAATCCTTTTTCTTCTTGTTCTTCTTCTTCTGGACCAAATGACTGATCTCATTGTAAAATAAATAAATAAATAAAATTGTAACAATAATTAACTTTAAAGTTCTAAATTTATGGGAATTTAGAAAATGGCCACACAGAGAGAGAGAGAGAGAGAGAGAGAGAGAGAGAGAGAGAGAGAGAGAGAGAGAGAGAGGGAGGGAGAATTTCTTACATACCTGACTGAGGAATCAAGATTAAACAATCTGTTTAATTACACGATGAGTTCCAAGTACAATGCCAATGGTGTTGATCTCCATGCAATGCCTTATCAAATAAGTAGTCCATGCTTATTCCTCAAGTTCGTAGTTTGTTCGACCTTGAACAGTAACATTAATGTAAACTTTTAAGAGCTTTTTTGGATTTCTTTCACTAACAATTTCGTGATGTTATGTATAATACATAATTATAAAATCTTCTAATTTCTACAAAATAATAGTTTTACAGAACATATATTTCTAATGCCAATATATAACTCTCTCTTTCTATCCTCCTTTTATCCACGTTGGAGGAATTGGATCTTTTCGAATTTCAAATGCGTTAACCCAATCTACATATAACACAGCTCAACTCAGCTCAACTCAGGCTTATCCCAATTAAATAGAATTAGTTAGAATCTCTCTCTCTCTCTCTCTCTCTCTCAAAACAACATTAATTGCCCACATGAAGGAATAATATTAAGTGGTGACCAAGCATAGATGTTACACCTTCTCGTCGTGGTGGTTGTTGTTATATGTGTTCAAAGAGGATCCACTTAGGCAATTCCTGATTGAATCAACTTCAATTAGTATGATTTGGAACTTTAGGTCTAACTGTCGGGTTACCTGATCAGTAATTTGATTAACCTCGTTCATTTATAGAACTAGATTAGGATTCCTTTAGTAGTGGCTCTTTCTTATCCCATATCTAATTTTCGTATCTTAGAAGATATCCCTTGATAAAGCAAATCCATTGCAGATTTTTTGGCTAAAAGCGGAGCTAAACAATGATCATCATTCTTTCAATCTGATCCCCCATCCTCTGTTAGATATGAGATCTCTTGGGATGCTAATGGACTTCCGAATATATATATATATTGGCTAAAGATCATAGAGGATTTATAGTAATAAACGAAACACGATTGCAGAAAGAATAATGACTGGTGCTTGATTTTCTCTACTAGCTAGGTAAATGCAGGTCATCATTCATCAGAACTTGAAAATGACATTGCAAATTAATCTAAAGCATATGTGGTCATACGTGTACCGAAGGTTGTACCTGGTCCTACTCTTATCTATGCTGTACATTCCACTGAACATTCTCACATGCATGGATTGTATATTTACTTTCATTTTTTAAGTTAGTACTATGTTTGGCCATACTATATATATGGGAGAGAAAAGAAGTAGATTGTAATTAAAAATCTAACTTCACAGTCCAAATTATCCTAATTGTTTAGTCCTGTTTGATTAGTAATCTCATGTAATTAGTGCACTTAAAATCTCACGTGTCGCATCCTAAGTATTATTTTATCATATTTGGTAGGAAAGGAACATGCATGGTTTGGACTTCTTCTCATTCCATAGATCAAATCTGTAAATTAACTTTGAAATCATCTCCAAAATTATTCATCTTCTACTTTGGACTCTAACAATGCACAAACACTAGTGTTATCATTTAGAAGTTCAGTGTTTGGGTAGCTTCATTTACAGTTAAAAAAAACTAAACCCGTCCCTACTAATGTCCTTTTCTATCATTACACTTGACTCTCAAGGATGTGCCATGTCCTTGGTCTGCTATGGACACTAGGAAAACTTTATTCTTCAAAGTGAAACAGCTAGCTAGGCTTGAACTTTGTACATCCAAAGCTTCCTTCTATGACCATCTGGTCCCATAAATACCCTTTAAAGCTTCAATTCCTTCTCTACTTCATAAGTCTTTCTTGGTTATTATATATAATAAGAATTTAATGAAATCTACTTAACACCCCTATCCTAGTTATATTCATCAATCATCTTTCTATTTTTTTTCACAGTATAATGATTGATATCTATGAGTTTTGATGAGTATAGTAAATCCTTGATCATGTCCCTATGGATTAAACATGGCTTCTATGGTCTAAACCAGAATCCTCATGATGAAAGCCACCACCATAGCCACTATGAATTAGGCAAGAACTTAAAATGAAAAAGCTACCTATATACATGAAAATTCAATAATCACCACTTTTGGTTTTAGAAATATAAATCATGATATAGATAGGTAGGTCAGTAGATGACTGTAACTAGGATTTGATTATTAGTTATACTTAGATATGCTTATATAAGTTCAGGGTCGAACAGACAACGAAATAGAGGTGACTCTGCAAAAGACTGCCTACTTGACATGGCTAGCATGGAGATTACTCACCGGATCTCCGATTGATACCACCTGAAAAGGCACCGAAAACGCCACTGTTAGATCATCTGATATAGCTTCCTGGGAGGATTGTAAAAAGTGTAAGATAAAGATCGATGGGTCATGGATGAAGAATTGAGACATACGAAGTACGGCAGTAACGTTAGAAGGAATTTGATGAGTAGGGTTCAGGGCGGGACCAGTAAGACTGAAGGGTTCAGAGCTGATTTATAGATAAGTTGTCTGACTCTCGTGTGAATCTGCTCTTTTCTTCTCGGGAGTTAGAAGAGGTGGTTTGACTAACTGGTAGTTAAATTGGGGAGGTTGTCTTGCATGTGATAAGCATATAACAACCTCCTCTCAGCTTCCACTTGGGTTAATCTTCGTCCTCACAATTAATGGATCACAAACTGGTTGGTAACCAGGTGGGTTAGATCGGGTACTCATGTTGCACCCAAAGATTAAATTGAAACCAGGTCGAAAGGCAACAGGCAAATCCTCTCCCCACCGCGCGGGCATTCACCCCCACTAATTTTTTTTTAAATATTTTTTTATTATTATTTCTGTTTTTTTTGTTTCTGGATAAGTAAATTCCTGTAAACAATTTAATCAATCATAGGCTTTCTTAAAAACTCTAATAAGCGATATAGGACACTAAAACACAATGGAAACTAGAAAAAAGAAAAAAAAAAAAAAAGAATTTCGAATCTAACATATATGAATGTAGAAGATTGATTTCTCTCAAGTCCAACGTTTGCTTTTGATTTGAGTTTTCCACAGTTTTCGGAAGATCCCTTTCCAATCTCTATGTATGGGAACAAGAGTGAAAACAATTGTGGCTATGAAGACCCTAATCACAGTTTATATAATACCATCTCTATAATATAACGGATTGTTTTGTTAGGAATAATCCCACATTGTTTAAAGATTGAAACATTGGCTGTCTTATATATGTGAAAGTCCCTCAATTTACTTGTTTGAACTTTTGAGATGAAAACTTAACGTAGTATCAGAGCTCCAAGTTCTCTCTGTATAGTCACCCAAAAAAGGGACCATATGCCAAGTGTATTGTCATCCAAAAGAAGGGCAACATGTGAGGGAGAGTGTTGAGAATAGTCACACATTGCTTAGAGATTGGAACCATAGGTATCTTATATATATATATATATATATATATATATATATATATATATATATATATATATATATATATATGAAAGTCCCTTCACTTACTATCATAAACTTTTGAGATGGAAACTTAATAGTTTATCTCTAAACCGTGACGAATTAGACCAAAATCGATCAACTGGTAATTGGACTCCTACTAAATAACTGGTTTATAATTGATCAAGCCCACTAATATGGAATCTTACATGTACTACTCAAAACTCACAAATATGTGATTTATTTTTTTTTTGAATTATATTTATTTATAAATATGCCAAAATTTACGCTTTATTTTTCAATAACCATGGGAAAATTATATTTATTATTTTGCACCATATTTTCCTATTCCTAAATTTACCATGAGCATAAACAGAAACGTGGGTGGTGACTTTTAGCATGGCTAATGTGACACTTCAATTCCGATTGAACCAGAAATGTAAGTGAACTGTCACTTAAACTAACGGTTCAAACCAGGATCTCAATAAGACCGTATCCACTTATTCAAACCATTGCACATAATCATAATCAGATTATAAATAAATACAATGGAAGTCTTAATTTAAATGAACTGAGTACTTCTATTGATAAATAAAATAAATTATTCAATTATCCAAATACCAAAATGTAAATAAATATCTTTACATTGCTTATAAAATCCAATTGAAATAAATAAAATAAGCTAAACTAAGAACATCCTAAAGGTACATGCAGTAAGGGCATTCGCATGAAGCGTCATGTTCGTCCTCCCCCTGCTTGCACTTCCAGAGCAGCAACACCTCCATATACTGGAGCATCTACGTAGTCCTTCACAGTATAACCTACATCAATATCTCAAAATAGTGCGTATACAAGGGTGAACTCACAACTTAACTCAATAAGAAAATCAGACAATGCAACAAGCAACATGCAGTAACATTCATATTTGGTTTGGTTTGTAAGTTTGCAATGTGCTATAGAAAGGATTAGCGGCCACCACACCTCTATACATGAGTGTGTGAATCCGTCCAATGGATAAACACCACTGTCATCCCACATGCACCCACCATGGAATAGAGATAGAGCTAAAATATCCCGATCACATACCACCAATACTTCCCCTGATACCCTACCCATACCAACACCTAAGCCCCTATTGGCGATGACTTGCAAACTGGTCTTACAACTAATCAATCCTATATGTCATCATAGTAGGCCCTATCCCAGCACAGCTCCCTGCCGCACAGAGATAGGGCTCGAGTCTAGTGGCCAGGCCGGAGACCATAGTGCTATGTCCTCCCCCTGATACCCTACCCGCACCAAGCATGATAAGATAGTAGTGACACGAAAATGTGCTAGTGTGAGGAATGATCCAGGACCCCATGCCCTTTCCATTCTACACACCAACGAAAACAATCACATGCCTAATAATCACATCCTAGCATAACAAGTATGCATGAATAATATAATAATGAAAGTAAAGATGACATGTGAATATGCACAAACAACATTCCACAGAACAATAATTATTAACAACGTTTTACTATTATTAAGTTATTAGGGTTTTAGTTTCGATTCCCTTACCTGACGCTTGATTGCTAGCTTGCTCCGCGTCACAGAGTCCAAACTTGCTATCACAAGGTCCTATACGACATTAGGGTTTAGTTAGAATTTGTTCCATAGGTTTTACATTGATCGAAAACCAAGGAGGTCAAAATATATCCGTTACAGTGCATACTGGTCGCAGGTACTGATCGCGGCACTGTGGGGATGGTGCGACCGGTATGATTGACCAGTCCCCCTTTAACCAGTTCCCGAGAGGTATCGGTTAATGTACAGGTCGCATAGGGTGCGACCGGTATGGTAGACCGCTACGCCTCCGGAAGATCGTCAACTTGGTGTTCGTCTTCCGTTGGTCATCGCACATGATTTCTAGGGTTCCTCCTATGCATTGTAGGCCTGAGCAACGTTTTAGGATTGTTTTTATTTTCCATTCAAGGCCTACATTCTAAGAAACCTTAATTTAGTATTCAATCTAGGGTTTATCGACTGAGTTAGGGTTTAACGAAAGTTTAGGATTTTAGATCAATACCTAGTCTTGCATGGTATTGATCAATCATCAACAACACTCAACCTAGAGAAAAGTACAGGCACTTACCATTGGTTTGCAACTATGGTGTTCTTCGTCCAACGGAGACTCCTCGTCAACCTTTCTCATCTCCTTCTCCTCTTTAGATCTCTTTCTCCTCTCCAGGATTTGTGAGAATCAATTAAAGAGGTTTAAGGAGGTTTAGAGGTCTTTAAATAGGATAGGATGAAGTTTAGGGAAGTTCTCCTATATTAAGAAAGTCTCTAGGACTGAAATTTGGCAAGCGGGACCCATAGAGATCCGTTTCCGGATCTAACTAGTCTGCCCTCGTAGACATACCAGTTGACCGGTATGTAGACTGGTATGATGAGACCGGTATGAAAATTATCCTAAATTTTGATCCGTTTTCGTACCTGATTGTCATCCGCTCGTCACGTCTGGTCCGGTTATGATTGGAAGACCTGTTACAACATGAAATAGAGGTTTAGATCGGATTTATAGAGTGTAGGTCTTACAGTTAATTTGCTTGAACTGGGCTGACTTTAAGTTTTAATGGTGTTTGGTTCATGCATGCTATTCCTTGCCCATTCATTAGGGCCAGACATATCGAAAACAAGTATGCCACTTTCGGTCAAAACTGGGGCCAAACTTATAAAGGAGTTTAAAGTACAACCTTGAGTCACAAGTTTTAATAAATTTTCGTTTTAATGGTTGTTTCAATTTGTGTATAAATTTTTTTTTTCCATTTTGGAAGTTTGTACTATTTTTTTATATGAATTTGTTGATGTTATGGATCTTATTAGTCAAAACTGACATGTGACAGAGCACACGTCATCAACAAGACTTGGTCCACTCAGTAGCCAAGTTCCACATATGACGGGCCATATAGAAAGGCCCACTCATCGCACTATCCGAGCTCCATGAGTCTCAGACTTCTGTAGCCCTTGGTCTAGTTAGCACCCAAACCCTGTTAATTAACTCGGACTTACGAAGGGCTTGGCCTAGTTAGCAGCCGAAGTCCACAGGATGCGGGATTCCGAGAGATTCAGCCTCGTCATCCCTTGAACCTTATCCATACTCAAGTCACACAGCCGATCGTGCAGTGAGATAAATGCGGACTGTGCAGTGAGATAAATGAGGACTCCTACCCTAACACGGAGATAATGGATAGTAGAGAGCCAAAACCCTTGGACTCCTATCCTTGCACGGATGTGATGGATAGCTGAGACTCAAAGCCTACAGATTCCACGCCTTGTACAAAAGTAGTGGAAAACAGATATCCAACGAAACCAACTGGCAAGTTAATCCGCTTAGGGGTAAACCCGATCTTACACCACTAGATACCATATTCTATAAATATACTAGATTCCGAAGGTAAACGATCCCAACTTTTTGCATTTAACTCTCTCTACATCCTTATTCGTAGTCAGGGCTCATAATCTTATATTGAGCTTCTTAGTTGCTTGTACTTAGAAGTGACTTTAGCATCAGAGTGGCCCCAAGGTAACTCAAGCATATCTTTTCTGCCTTGTTTTCTCTGATCACAGGCCCATCTAGCTTCCAAAAGGGCGGTATAAATATTTCAAAAATAGATACATAAATTTAAAACTTTGGAGAATATTTTTCTACTCCACTTCTTAGGTAGTTGTTTTTGTGACAATTCAGGTTCAAACTCAAGTTCACGTTCAAATTTAAAGTTCATTTTTTCAAAATGATTCGTATGTGTGAACACGATTTTAGGGTTAGTGTTTATTATAAGGTTCTCTGATGGCATGGCTAAAGAAACTGAACCCTAAAAATTTGCTTTAAATAAAATACAGTATTATAAACATAGATACAAGATTTGTAATACGAATCTATTAAGGTGGACATAGGGAAACCCTTGAACAAATAAGTTACAAATTAGCCGGAGTGAAAGTTACAAAATTGGCTTTCATTTTGGGACCCAATTCTTCTCTTGTCGTTGGAGAGGGTGTCAGATGTGATTGCACGGCTGGTGTGAGCCTAAAACACTCAGCGTGCACTTTATTCACTACGATCAGAGCTAGCACGACTGACCAACATAGACGATTTGGGTCCTTCATTTTGGTTCGATTTTCGACATATTTGCCTTCTAACGAAAATGAATTTAAATTCATGTTTAATATGAAGTTTTCAATCAAAATTACGGAAATAGATCAAAACGATATAAATGGAGAAATATAACCAAACGTTGAACTGAAAAATTCACTGAATCATCTCTAAGTTTCTGCCACCGATATAAAACAGTTTGAACAGAAGTTGTAATTATTATTATTATTATTACTAAAATAAAATATTTCTTTTGCCATTTTTATTATTTCTTTAGAATTGACACTTGAGAGTTGTGACAGCTGGAAGGTCCGGAAAATGGGCAACCCATTTGTGTCACGGGACACAAAACTAATGTTATCAAAGTTCATCGATCATGGTTAACGTGTAGAATCCACTATAATATGTGAAAATTAAGTATTTCCAATAAATTGATTTTCTTTTATAAAGAAAAAGACAAATTGACTTTAGAGATACCTGCTAGCTAGGCTATCACATGGGCAGACGAGTTACTTAACAAATAGGATCAAGATCCTCTCTCGCCTGAGTTTGGGTTGGAGAGTTGGCGGTTCGGATGGATGATCGTCATCTGGCTCTCGGTGAATCCAAATCTTCCATCTGAGCCGACACCCCTGTCGGTTGAGGTGTCGACTCGGATGAAGAGCTCGGATTCACCAGAGAGTCAGGTGACGGTTATCCATCTAGGTCGCAAACTCTCCTGCTCAAACTCAAGTGTCAGAGGATTTCTATAGTAACAAATATGTACCAGCATCACTTATGGTGAAAGTTAACATCCATTATAATGTAGAAAACTATATCTGTCACCTTGCTTGCTTGGTAAATACTTAGATCTATCTCATCACTTATCACATGGCAGACAATGATGATGTGATAGATACATGTGAAAACATGGAAATGTAAAGGGAAAATTATAGGGATCTTCCTTTGATATTTATTAAATAATACTTCTTGGGGTGATTTTGATTTACATGGACTTCTTATATAGAAAAAATTATTTGGATTTTTCTTGACATTTTATTATACGGTTTTTCCTGACACTTATTGACTTACACGTACCTTCCTAAAATTAACAATGTTAACTTAAATTTTTTACTGATCAAAATATCTTTTGTTTGATAGTATAGAAATGAGAGAGAGATGATCAAAATATCCTTTGTTTGATAGTACAGAAATGAGAGAGAGAGAGAGAGAGAGAGAGAGAGAGAGAGAGAGAGAGAAAGAGAACTTACATGAAGTAATTCGCGGAGACGGATGATGGTGCCGGAATGGAGAATGGAAGAAGGAACTTTGTACGACTAGTTGTTGAGAGTGAAAAGCAAAAATGATAGACAAAAATGAAAAATTAAAAAGTTTATGTACTACCAAACAAAGGATATTTTAGTCAACAAAAAGTTTATATTAATATTGTGAGTTTTAGGAAGGTACATGTAAGTCAATAAGTGATAGGAGTGGTCCGTATAATAAACAAAATGTCAAGGGAAAGTCCGAGTAATTTTCCCTATAAGGGAGGTCCGTGTAAATCAAGTTTCACATCATGAGGGAGGTCCTTGCAGTAAATAAATTATCATGGGGAAGTCCAATTAATTTTTCCAAATGTAAATAGAAATTAAATATCCATATCTTGTTTTTTGTTTTTGTATTTTTTATTAATTCTCTTGGCAATCATATATCATTTGGTATTTTCTATTAATTGGATACAAATTTAGATATTGGTTTCTAAATATATCTGTGTCGATTATAATTGAATTAATATTTATTTATTCAATTTTTTACTTATATTTCAATGAATTAGAACTTAATATTTATATATTGTATATTCTATGTTTTCTTTTATATTTCAATGAACTAGAACTAAAGAAAAATTATCGTAAAATATTATCACATGATAAAAATTATTCAGATATTATCAGATTCAAAAAAAAAAAAATCTCCGAATCCTTAGGAAGCACAAATTTGGACATTTTAAGTAAAATGTCCATCAGATATCAAACTAACGGATTTGGTTTTCCAAGACCAAGTTGGATAGTGATGTATATTGTATTCCAATACCAAATATTATATTCGAATACCAAATCCTCTAGTTTTATAAAATTACAAGATATTCCCAAAACTCATAAAGAAGAAAACAAAACGAATAAAAGAAAAGAGAAGCTTTAAGTGAGAGGCTAGGCCCCGTTTGATAACACTGTTTGATAACACTCCAGTTTCCATGGAGCTATTTTTGGTTCGGAGTCGTTTTCTACTTCTTCTCTAGAGTCAGTATTTTTGGAGTAGAATCCTGTTTGATAACGCTACTCCAAAATCAAAAGCCTATGCTTCCAGAATACTGTTTGGTGGTGGTGGTGGTGGTGGTGGTGGCGGTGGGGGGGGGATGTGGTAGTGGTGGTGCTGGTGGGTGGTGGCGGTGACAGTACTGGTGGGTGGTGGTGGCTGCGGTGGTGGTGGATGGTGCGGTGGTGGCGGTGGTGGCAGTGGTGGCAGTGGTGGTAGGTGGTGGGTGGGTGGTGGTGGCGACGGTGGTGGGTGGGTCTTGGTGGCGACGGTGGTGGTGGTGGCGGTGATGGTGGAAGGTGGTGGGTGGTGGTGGCGGTGATGGTGGAAGGTAGTGGCAGCATCGGTGGTAAGTGGTGGGTGATGGTGGTGGTGGTGGCGGTGGCGGCAGTGGTGGTAGGTGGTAGGTGGGTGGTGGTGGCGATGGTTGTGGTGGTGGCGGTGATGGTGGAAGGTGGTGGGTGGTGGTGGCGGCGATGGTGGAAGGTGGTGGCGGCATCGGTGGTAAGTGGTGAGTGGTGGTGGTGACGGCGGCGGTGATGGTGGTGGTGGTGGCGGCTGTGGGTTGTGGGTGGTAGTGGGGATGGTGGCAGTGGAGGGGTAGTAGTGATGATGGCAATACTAGTAGTGGTGGTGATGACCGTCAGTAGTGGTAATAACTCCGGAGCAAGAGAAGTAAGTTTTTTAGCTCTAGCTTTTTAGTTCCCAGAGACATTTTTGGAGCGGTTCAATCCATGGGAGTCAAAACTTGAACCGTGTTTATCAATCGTCATTCTGCTCCGGATTAGCTCCGGAGCTAAGAAATAAGGAGCTGGAGTGTTATCAAACGGGGCCTTACTCTGCTACATGGAATGTTAGCATGGTGTCGTACAGTGTTATGGTTTGTGAATTTGAAGGATTTAGCATCATGACAAGTGGTATTAAAGTTAAAGGTTAGGTCGAACCAAACTTGATCAAATGTGAAAAGAAAATCGAAAGCACGTAGGAGATATAGAAATATAGAGTGCTTGAAGGTAGACCAATTAGATAGGCTTTCGGCTCCTTTTGTTCTGGGATTTCAGAAAAACACTGCATCCGCTTTCATTCTAGTACTTATTTATCAATCTTCTCCATGAGGGGTGGATGAAAGCATCGTTGCGCTTGCTTGAACTGCTTAGCATTTGGTTTGATATGTTGCCTGTGAACGACGATTTTAGGGTCTAGCCCAGGCAACTCAACGTAACTCCAAACACTATGAAGAAGTTCAAGGAGTTACGAAAGAAACTTTGGGTTCATATTGGTCGTGAGTTGAGAATGGGAATTGAACTCTATGAGATCTAATCTTCCATTGTTCCTCAGTTGCCCAGTGGCAAAGCCGGCACTTATGCTCTATAGAAATAGATTTTGTGGAAAACTGATTATATCCAATCTTGGTTGGCCTTTCACCTTATAAATAAATAAATAAATATATAATGATCTCTAAGGGGGAGAAAATAGAAATTATGACTTTCTTTTCCCTAATTGTAAACAAACATTGAAAATGAATTACATATATAGAATGTTACACGTAAAATTTTATGGTAACATTTGACATCTAAACAAACGAAGCAATAATAACAAAATTAAATCAAATTTACATAAAATTATAGAAACTCCAATGGTTTTTTATAAGAAATATATATATATATATATATTCTTATAATTTAATGAAACATTAAAAACACCTTTAAACAATTTCTCACATTTGATTCAGTTTAAATTTAACCTAATTTAAGATCTTTTTATCACATGAATCCATCTTTCAATGTCCATCCTACTGATGTATGAAGTGGCAAGACAAAATTAAATTAATGTAAGACTATAAATTATTTAGAATCTTTATTTTGAGTCTTTGTTTAATAGGAGACATTTAAAAAGGAAGGCAAAAACATGATGAAGGCTGCGTGTGAGGGGGTAGATGACTAGTTGTGACCTTGAAATTCTGATGAGTCTGTCGGGTAATTTTCACCCACTCTCTTCACATGATGGCAGTTAAGGTTTTGCTCATCTACCCTTGATCCCTCACTATCCGTCGGGTTTTCTCCACATTCCAACCAACCAACCAACCAACCAACCAACTAACACAACCAACGACTACGACGGCAACGGTTCCTCACTTCTTTTCATTAATAGTATCTTGTAAAAACAGACAAAATGTATTCCATTTAATTCCCCTACTCCGGAAATTTTTTTTTTTTTTGAGGTAAGTACGGATAAAGAAAGTTATATTTTGTCTCATGGTTGAGTTAATCATTTTAGGGATCGGATAGAAGATTGATCACAAGGTCAATCTTGTGTAGTATTCATGTCGGTAAGATTGGCAAAGACAGTTTCTAGCACTGTTAAATGATTCTAGGAAGGCACTGAAACCTTGGTTGAGTTAACTTTTCTATTCGTAGGTAAGTACGAGAGAATCAGAACAAGGGATGAAGGAGCATTAATTGTGGCCATTCATAGTTTGAACTACCACCTCTATCAAATTTTTAAAGATTTTAGGAAAAATTTCATCCACCTCTCGTGTAGTTTGGCATAAAAACAGACAACCATTTTTTTTTGCAATAATTACAATAATGTCCCCTAATTTATGGAATATGGTTCACATAGACCTCATCCGTTATGACATAATCGATAATTGATGACGTATCACCTTAAATAATTTAATGGCAAAACTATCCCTCAACAAGGAACTATCCCATGAAGTTCAGGAGTCTAGAGTATATCTGAATTTGAAAACGTATGGTCCTTCTTCTTTTGTCCGATTGTTTGGGTGAATATAGACCCTACCTTCCTCATCTTCTGAGTTCGATTTGGTGAAAGCTCCATCTCGTAAGTCCGATCTAATTTTTTTTTTTTGGGTGGCGAAGGCACTCCACCTCTTGAGTTCGACTCCATTTTTCCGATGAAGGCATTCTATCCCTAAGTTCATAAATTTCTTTGGGCATCTACCTTTTTCTGATCATGTTCAAAATTTTCTTTCGGCATCTACTTTTCTCTGATGTGAGTGGGAGGTGAGAGAAACACTCCCACCACCCTCATATGAACCAAGAATGTAAGTATTTTAGATAGATCCTCTTTGGGTTTTTCTATGAGATTTCCCATGAACCCTGACAAACACACTACACAGATTACTAGAATACAATGGGTATTGAAAAGAGATGATTAGAGACATACCTCTTGCTGTAGATTGATTTTCGACCGTTTACCTTCTATGATTTGAATGCTTGGAATGTTGGAAAGCTTGGATCAAAGTCTTCCACAGCTTGTCGGGATCCCTTGACCTTCTCTCTGTGTATGAGAATAGGAGAAGAAAATAACACCGTGGCTGTGGGGACTCTAACCATTGGTATTTATAATACCACCCCCAACCCTGGATCAGTCCCACAGTGGACCAGGTTGGTCCATCTCCAATCATACTTTAATCGATTTACTCGTAACTAGACTCCCACTGAATCAACTAACCTTATAATTAATTAAGCCTATAAAAATATCTTACAAAAGAAGAACCAAGAAGAGAGAAGAAGAAGAGAGAGTGGAAAAACAAAAGAAAATTTTAAATTGCATGCAAACGATTCTATAGAAAAGAGGGAGGAGAGCAGCATCTCCTTCTTGCTGAAATTCTACAATTAAGGGAAGAGGTAGGTAAGATGAAACTTCTGGAAAATTTTATTACAGAATTGGTTTCACCTTCAGCTTGGAATTCCCAAATTGAAGGAGAGGGGGGGGGGGGGGGGTGTTGTTCTTGACCTCCTAAGGAGTGTAAGGACCGAATTTGAGCTAAATCTTCGGTAAATTAAATAATTTTAGTTATAGGATTTGCTCCTCAGTGAGGACGTTAACACCAGTCCAGTTGGGATTTGAAATTGTTCTACGAATTTCAAATCGCAAGCCAAGTTTGATCGTCCTCCTTTTCTTCTTCTTCCATGGTTACGGCGGTGGCGGTTGCTGCTGCCACTCTTCTTCTTCTTCTCCTCTCCAGGACAGTGACTGCTAATGCCGGCTGCTTCTTTCGAGGGCTCTCTGTTTCTGAAGATTGAAATTTCTGATTTCTGCAAAACCCAAACTTTCTCCAATAATCTGGAACGTCATCGGACCAACTACAGAAGGAAAACCGACCTGATTGAAACCCATCTTCAAAATCAGTAACTCCTAGCATAGTCCGACTGGTATCTGCGATTCTATCAATTTCCATTTCCCAAGCAAGGGAGACATCGACTTAAACTGGGCAACGGTAAGGGTTTCACTAGAGTGGCGTTGGTAGCAAGCTTGTCGGAGTAGGCTGAGGAGTGCTGAAAATGAAGGGAATCAAAAGGAATGGTGTTGGGGTAAAATGATCTT